>PVKE010001726.1:0-90000 GCA_004027555.1 Craseonycteris thonglongyai
AGAGAAGGGGGAGGGCCCAGAGCAGTCTCCATAGTTGACAGCATTAGTTTTCCATATAGTTTCACTCCACAGGTGGGCGGGGGGCTACACAGGGCAGGAACTGGGCTGGGAGCCTCCCACATAGGCCCCGGCAAGAATTGAACTGGAAGCACACCCCAGTTCAGCATATGGGTCTGCCTGGGCTGGAGCCGGGATTTAATCCCTTGTCTCCAGGTCTGCAAAGCGAGTGCTTAACCCACTGAGCCATCCCAGCTTCCCCATGAACTACTTGTTTTAATAAACATTTTAGGGAGCTAACTGCCTGTATCTGAGCTGATTTTTGTAACTTCATTGAACAACAGCACCTTTCTTTTTGAACTTGGCCATTCTTCTTTTCCAAACATCCCTTTTATGTCTTATATACAGAATAATGCAAAGGTAATGAGACCAGTTCTCAAACACAATGCCTGAGTTTGAATCTCATCTCCAATACTTAATGGTTACTGACCTGAACTAACAAGAATAATGGTAGTTAACACTGGCTTATAACTTATAACATCTGATTCTCAAAACAACTCTATGAGATGTGTACTTTCATTATTTCTATCAATAAATGGGAACGAAATTCCCATCTACAAACGAGTCTCAGAAAAGCTAAGTAACTGGTTTGAAATTATTCAACTAAGAAGTAGTCAACTGAGGATGTGACTCAGGTTTAACGGAATTCAAATCTGTGCACCTTTCTTTGTAAATAAAGAAACGAGGTAGCTGGGATGGCTCAGTGGGTTAAGCGCTCACTTTGCAGGCCCAGGGACTGAGGATTGAATCCCGGCCCTGCCCTGTAGACCCATATGCTGAACTGGGGAGTGCCCCCAGTTCAGTTCTCACCAGGATGAGACCCCAGCCCAGTTCCTCCCATGTACAGACCCGCTCCCACCTGTGGAATGAAACTATGTGGAAAAACCGATGATGTGCAACTATGGAGACTGTTCTGGGCCCTCCCCCTTCTCTCTGTCTCTGTCTCTGTCTCTGTCTCTCTCTGTCAAAACAATAAAAAAAAAAGAAAGAAAGAAACAGAACTTATGAATTTGCCTAAGTGGCAGGACAATATATATGCTGTCTCAAGTTCACACAGGTAACAGCAGTTATACGCAATCAAATTTGATTTTTAGAGTAAGAGCTTTCTGCATTTCCTTTTTGAAAACAAAACAATTTTAAGGGTAAGATGTTAAATGTTAAATGTAGGCCTTTGGTAACAAGGATAGACTTTACCTTTGAGGAAAAACACATTTTGCTTATTTTTGTTTTATTAAAAAAAGATCTCCTGAGCATTTTACACAACATCCTCTAAATATTAGGACAATTGTTAATTTCCCGGAGGTAAATTATTGATTGCAAACTATTGCTCTGTAGAAGCTGGTCTATTAACCAGAATTGTATCGAAATACCCCTTCAGCTTTCTTATTACTATCGCAAGATAAGCAATTGTCACCCTTTCTAATTTCTGATATTTTTCCCTAGCTCTCAGTTATAGGATGTCCTAGGAGAGAATTTCTGCGAGACCAGCTGATAGGTAATGGCTGAATGTCAGAGAAAGGTGCTCCCAAGGGTGTTAAGGAAGGAGTAGAAGGGAATGGAGACTCTTGCTGCCTAATCACTACTTTCTTAATTATTCTTTGCAATTTCTTGTATCTGATCACCTCTCATCTCCCCTGCCATCTCTTCCCCTCCGTAGAACAGAGAAATTTTCACTTTTTCTCCAAAACTGTACTGTCTCTGAACTAAACACTACACTACTTGGTATATTCGACGTACAAAAATTATAAAAATGAAGAAAAAAATGTTTCCTTTTTATCCCCATATTCATGATCAATCTTCTACACTCTGTGCATCTTGGAATCCAAATGAATCTGTGGGTTTCTAATGACCATAAGATCAATTAGCATGTAAAAGGAAAGGCATACTCCAGATATTCTGATTTATTTTGTCATAAAGAGGAAGCTAAGTTCTAAATAAAACAGTAGAGTTGGGTCTTGTGGAAATAAGGGCAGAAGGAAATGAGTAGTGCTAAGGAACCTCAGAGTACAGAGGTCAGTGCCAAGGGCGAGCAATCTTCAGGACTGATTAAAGAAAAGAGAGATGCAACCTCCTTTCTTCCTCCCCATCGTGCTTTCAAGCTGCATTTCCCTGAGAAATGACAACTAGGGAAGGGCGAAAGCATTGTTCTTAATGGGCACTATTTGGGCCCCTGGGCTACTATTAACCTGATACTTACCCTGAACTTTTTGAAGTCTGTTCACACATAAAGAACCCACATACATAGAGGACTGTGTGTAGATATTTTTCATTCTATGTTTCGATTGGGTTCAAAGTACCAACTGGCAGATTCAACAGTAACCAGCCACGTGAACAAGCCCTTTTTGAGGACATAGATTTTCTTTTTCTTTTAATTGGACACATTTTGTTTCAGTTGGATTCCTAGTAATTAGAATAGACCTCCTGTTTCAATCATAAATAGGAGAGAGAAGGCCCTTGGTGCCAAAGACAGAAGAGTCCGAACTGTGGCAATCACCTCCTGAGAGAATACAAATAAGCCCACAAAACAAACAAGAACATTCTCTATATGCCACACTATGTAAGAGTTTGCCCAAATCCAGTAATCCTTCTTTATTTTTTATGTATTTGATTTGTTGAGTATGAACTAGTCCATCATCTTGGACCTTCTCTCCAACTCCAGTAATTCTGCTGCAACAATATAACAGACCTGATCCTTAAGGATATTTCTTTATCATTCCTTGCTCATAAGAGGTTTGCCATGAAGTGTGCTATTTTGAGTTGATTTCATCAAATCAATAATTGCTCCCAGGCTTAAGCAGAATAATTAGAAAATTTAACAAGAAATACAAATTTTAAAATTAAAAATGCCAATATACATAGAATGTTTGAGTTTAAAGAAGCCAAGAGAACATTTAGTCCAAACCATTTATTTGATATATACACACAAAATAAAGGCCCCAGATCTATTGAAATTCTGTCCCTTAAATCTGCATTTTAACAATTTCTTCATGTGAGTAATCTACTCTAACATTTTTGAAAACTGCTATTATAGCACTATTTTCCTGATTTTTCAAAAGTATTCAATCTTACTTGCAATAAAGATTTGCCCTTGAGGTAGAAAATGTATTTTAACGTAATAACTAGCAGCTAGGTACCTGAGCTAGCTTATTAATAAATAAATTATTCCAATAAATCTTTTTCCACACTTTCTGATCCATCAGATTGTTTATTTTGCTAGTAGTACAGAACAGTGAAAACAAAGAGCAAAGAAGAAACAATACACTTGACATACACATATGCTATACTTAACAGCCCTCTTAAAGTGCCTTTTGAAGCCAATGGCATTGAAAAAACAGGTTCTACAATGTAACAAATAATTAGGGAATATAATAAGGATTCTAAAAAGTTTGGAGTAATTTTACGTATTTTTTTTCCTGGTGCTTAAGTACAGGAAAGGCTTATTAGTCAAGAATGGAAAAAATCAGTGGTAAAATAGTGATGGTAAGTGTTGTGGTTTAGCAAGCTACTTCACTTCTGGAATCCTGTAGACCTCAATTAAAATTCAGCTGCACTTTTGAAACACATGCTTTACTAGTATGCTTCCAGTAAATGATTATTTGTGATATACGTAATATATTCATTGAAAGGGAAGCCTTAAATTAGAAGGTTTTGTTTTGTTTTGTTTTTTTGCTTGACAATTTATCGTTATTACCACCTCCCATTGTATTGGCAGAAGATACATGCTATGTCACATAGGGACATCTTTAAAAATAAACATCCATAAATTAATTTTCAGAATAATTACAGTAAATGACCCATTAGAAACTCTTACAGTAGTAGCACTATAGTAATTTTTTAAAAATAGCTCAGAAAATCAAATTTAAAAATATTCCAAGATGTAATGAAATAAAGACTACATTAATAAAATAACTCATAATAATAAAACTTATTATAAAATATTTGCTTCATTAACTTCAGCCCTGACATAACAAGTTATTTCTGTGATCATTAAAAGCACAAAAGTATATTAGGCCAAAATTAGGTTATTTTTATTGATTTTTGTCAAGTAATTCAATACTAGAAGCCTAATTTCTGCTCAGTTAGAAACAATTTTATTTTGATAATTAATTAATTAGGAAAGGCAAACAAGGCTATAAAGGGAAAGATCCAAATAGATGATTTTTTTTTAATTTTAATATAACTGATGATCATTGTGATTCATTGCAATTTATTAGAAAACTTTAATAATTATAATTTAAAACTTTGTGTGTAAAAATTATTTCTTTAGATGGAATACTTCTCTCTCTGTCAAGGGGCAGTAGAAAGAAAAAAAAGCTAAAAGTTTATTGTTATGCTATCTTTCTGCTAACATTTCATAACAGTAGGGAAATTGGTTCTGCAAGAGCTCTGATGCACTGAGTTATCCACTGATAACAAACAACAAATTTGCTGTCACTGGATGGATGCATGAGTATTAACCCTGTCATGCATATGTTGTTTAATGGTTGGCATTCTACTTTAAAGAACTTCCCCCTCCCTTTATTTACTTATTATTTTAGTATATATAAAATAAACGTGTATATTCTTATTTTATTCAGTGCTATGATACCATCATCATTTGTTTTGATGCTCAAATTGTACTAAACTTGGCCAGTGTGAGCCATTTTAAAATGGCTTCTCTATGTCTTCCCGATATGCTGCCATTATTTTTGTGCATATTCTTAATTTCTACCAAAGGAAAATGTGGGTTCACCTTGTACTTTCCATGTTCCCAGCCTGGGATTATCATTTCTAAAGGAGAAATGATTTCATTTGATAGAGGATGATATTTGGAGATGAATACCTAGAAACCCAAATGTTTCTTACTCCTCAACTATAATATGAAAACAACCACACTATATCCCTTCCTAGTCACTGCAGCATCCTCCAACTTGTTTTCCTGCTCCATGTCTTTCACTCTATACCAACCAATTATTCACACTACTGCCTGAGGGATCTTTTAAAAAGATCCCTTTAAAAAGTGATCTTTTAAAAAGATCACTTTATTCACCTTCTTGTACTCTCTAGGGTCTTCATTTGCACTTCAAATTTTAGAGAAGAAAGAAGGCAGGAAGAAGGAAAGGAAGAAAGGAAAGAAGGGAGGAAAGGAGGGAGGAAGGGAGGGAGAGAGGGAGGTAGGAAAGAAAGAAGGAAGGAAAGAAGGAAGGAAGGAAGAAAGGAAGGAAGGAAGGAAGGAAGTTATCCTGTAGAATCATTTATGACCATCCTATTCTTGCCTCTTACTTTTATTTCATATCACTCTCCACCAGTCACTAGACTCCAACCACACTGACCTTCCTTCTTTTCTTTAAACACTCCAAGTTCATTCTTGCCACTGCCACCTTCCTCACCTCCCAGCCTTTGTCCTTGCTGTTCCCTCTCTCTGAACTGGTCTTCCACAAATTTTCTCCAGGTCAGCCTTTTCTCATTATTCAGTTCTTAGCTTGCAAGTCTTCAGACAAGCCCTCCCCATATCCCCATATCCTTTTATTTAATGCTAGAAGCTCATCCTATCACACACACACACACACACACAAACACACACAGCAATACCTTTTATGAATTTAAACATAAAGTTCTTGACAAAATAATCAGCAAATTAAATTCAATAATATGTAAAATGCACCATATTCAAGTGGTATTTATTTCATGTGTACAAGGCTGGTTCAATACCAAAACCAAATAATGTAGTTCACCAAATCAACAGACTAAGAAAGAAAAATCTTATAATCATATTGATGTATGCAGAAAAACCCAACAAGATACAAAGTAAAAACTCTCATCAAATGATAGAGAAGGAATTCCTTAACTTGATAAAGAGCATAAGAAAAATAAGACAAGAAACAAACATAATTGTGAAAGACAATGTTTTCTCTGCAAGACTGGGGCAAAACAAAGACTTTTCTCACCACTCTTATTCAGCAGAGTATTGGATGTGTTGGTCACTAAAACAAAGTGAGAAAAAAATAAAAGTCATGCAGATTAGACAGGAAAATTAAACTGTTTCTATTTGCAGATGAAATAATTGCCTATGTAGAAAATCCCAAGTAATCTACATAGAAAATCATAGAATAAGTGAGTTGTTCAGTGATAAGATACCAGATCAATGCATAAAAACCAATCTCACTTCCATATTAACAATGAACATGTGGAATTACGATCACTACAATAGATGCAGAAGGATATAAACAGTGTAGAAATAAATGGAAATATTTTTGGTTGTAAAGACAACATTAGAAAGACAGCAGTTTTTGCCAAATATATATAAAAATGTAACCCCAGGAAAGCCGAGATGGCTCAGCAGGTTAAACACTTTCTTTGCAGTCCTGGGGACTAAGGATCGAATCCCAGCCCTGGCCCATGTGGACCCATATGCTGAACTGGGGTATGCTTCCCATGTGGAAGGCCCCCAGTTCTTGCCCCCCAATTTCGCCCTGGCCCGAGGGAGTGCACCTTCCATCTGGGAGGCCCCCAGCCCAGTTCCCACCTTGTGCAGCCCCCACCCACCTGTGTAGAACAAAACCATGTTGAAAACTGATGACATACAACTATGGAAACTGCTCTGGGCCCTCCCCCTTCTCTCTGCCTCTCTGTGTCTCTGTGAAAACAGTAAAACAAATCTTTAAAAAAAAAAAAAACGTAATTCCAATCAAAATCTCTATAGTATTTCTCATGGAAGTGCATATATACAAAAATAGCCAAGACAATTTTCAAATAATGATGTTATAAATTATAATAAAACTAAAGTTAGATAAATAGAACTATGAAACAGGCTAGATAGTTTAGAGGAATGTGATAAGTATAGCTACATATGCGATTTTAGCATAAAACAGTGATTCAGCTTCAATTCGGTGGTGAAAGGGTGAACAGCTCAGAAATGATGTTGAAAGAATTGATTGTACATTCACAAACATTAATTTCAGGTTATTCAAGAACTGTGTGTGTGTATTATACCACATTTACCCTGAGAAATATATATGCATGTGCACAAAGAGGTATGTAGAAAGAAATTCACTTCATGATTATTTATAATAATAAAAACTCAGAAAAAGACTAATTATCAAACCTAGAATGATAAAACAAATTATGACATGTCCAAATATGGAATTCCATGTAATAAACAAAAGCATAAAGTTATTCCACATGTACTGACAGGGATAAAAATCTCAGAGGCATATTGTTGGGAGTACAAAGCAAGTTATAGAAAAAATTCAATAAAAACAAACTGACTATTTTTTCTTTCTTTATAAGAGCCAAACACCCACACATTGTTATCAAAAACAGGATAACTTTCAGGAAGATTTAGATCAGGGGTAGTCAACCTTTTGGCTTCCCTGGGTCACATTGGAAAAAGAATTTCTTGGGTCACACAAAAAATACACTAACACTAATGACAGCTGATGGGCTAAAAATAGAAAAAAAAATCTCAAAAAATCTCATAATGTTTTAAGAAAGTTTAGAAATTTATGTTGGGCTGCATTCAAAGCTGTCCTGAGCCACATGCAGTCCACAGGCCATGGGTTGGATGAGGTTGAGAGATCCTGTTTCTTGATTCCTAAGTTCAACTCTGACCTCTCAGAGGAACTACTATCCAGGATGTTCTTCCTCAAAAAGACATGTTTCAGAATAACCTAGAAAATATAAGTATTCTTCAGCATCTGAACCACTCCCTTCTGAGCGACTTTCTAGGAAAGATAATCAGCATAGGCGTTAAACAGTGTCTGTCCCCTTTGAATCACAACAGAAGCTTAGGAACAGTTTCTACAAAGTTAGCAGCTCTTTTGAACCTAGAGATTCCCACCCCATAAAACTAAAGTTAAATAATAAATGTCCCATAACACATATTTATTTTATGGTCTGTCCTGTTTATGTTGAGAGAAAGAGATAGCTAATAGCCAGAGCCTCGGGATGGCCATCACCCTGTCCTGATCAAGGAAGTAAGACTCTGACTTCACTTATCAGATCTGTTTTAACCCTCCAAACAGAGGGCAAACTAGTAAAATGTAAATGCTGAATCATTAGACATGATCCTCTTATTTACCAGGTTGAGTAAAGACATGTTCGCCTTATTTCGGATTCTAAATTCTGGAGAGAACAGTTGATTACGCTTATTTTATCTTATTTATTTTTTGGGATATAATCTCTAGCTTTATGCTCACTAAATAATGCCTTTCTGGAATTGACAATCTTTGTTGACCTCAAATCAAACCAGGAGTTACAAAGGGACAAGCATTACAATTCTAATTTACAACAGAGGAAAAAGACATGGAGGCTGTTATAAGTCACGTGGCTGAAGAATAAAGAATGGTGTTATAGTTGCTGCTTGTTTTGTCACAGTATATATCTATTTCCTCTTGAACATAAAAACTCAAATTTTGCTGGGTGAGGGGTCTACCCTTCTCCCATCACATTCTCTTTGGAAAACTACTAACCATCCTTCCTCTTCCATGTATGTGCACAGGATGTAAGCCAAACCCTGCAAACTGCAAAAGGGATCTCTAAGGCAGGATTCAGAGATTTGGAGGGAGAGGTATGTGTAGAAGGGACTTCTTCTGAGTCTGAAGACAGATCAGATCTGAAGTGGGAAGCTGCTGACTAGAGCTTCCTGTTTAGGAAATAAAGCCGTATCTAGTTCAACAGTGAAAAAAAGTAGGACCAATACCATATCGATTTTTCCACATAAAGTCAGACAAGGTATTGCACTGCCTTTGTCCTCTGCTCTGTATTGTTTATGACCTTGTTGACCTGTTAAGACTTTCATTGTGGAATCCTTTACTGTACTCACACCAACAGAATGCACTGATCACGTGTAGAACAACCTTGGCTGGGCAAACGGCTCCCAGAAACTCTACCTAAAAAATTAAATAAGTTAGAATAACACTTATTTTATAACTGCAACTATTTTAATAAGTTGAGGAAACAATGAAAATTTAAATAAGCAAAAATAAGGTAATCTGGGGAAGCCGGGATGGCTCAGTGGGTTAAGTGCTTACTTTGCAGCACCAGGGACCGAGGATTGAATCCCGGCCCTGGCCCGTGCGGACCCATATGCTGAACTGGGGAGTTCCCCCAGCTCAGTTCTCTCTCTGTCTCTGTATCTCTCTCTCTCTCTCTCTCTCTCTCTCTCTCTCTCTCTCTCTCTCTCTCTATATATATATATATATATATATATATATAATCTGTCAAAAACAATAAAATAAATAAATAAATACATACATACATACATAAGGTAATCCTACAAAAGAGATAGCCACTATTAATAGGCTGGTCTATATATTTTCAATTTTTGTTTCTTTCTATGCACCTTATTCATATATATTTGCTTCTAAAAAATAAGAATTGTGTCTTATGTACTCTTCTAAATTATGAATGGAAGATACCTTTGAAAACAGAGTTAAACTCATCAGGCATAATCACAGTCCTCATCATAATTTTTACAATTTACCCTTGTTAGGGCTGAAGGGTGAGATGGTGGGAGTGGAAGACAAAGCATCAGCCCCAGGTGCCTCCCTGAAGAGAAGAGCCTGCAAGGACTTTCTTCCCCACCCTGAGGCGGTGATAACTTGACGCCAGAGTATCCACTAAACACTCCCAACCTAGATGCTAATACTTTCTGATAGCCCTCCTCCTCTTTCTTTTCTGGTTCTGATACCCGCATATAAAAAGCTCTCCCAACCCCCGGCCCGATGCCATCTTTCCCTCTTTCGGTGTCATCCCAGCCATTTCTCAGCCGTTTCTAATAAACTCTCTTTTCTAATAAACTCTCTCGCTAAACCAGAACTCCGTATGGTCCTTCTTCAGCCAAACTTACAACCCTGTCAGGCATTGGTTTAGTACACAGAATGCTTTACATCATTTAATTCTTGCAACAACCTAATGATTTTGGTACTATTGATACAGGATAATTAATGAGACCTAGGCAGTTAGGGCAGGGGATCCCAGCAAGTTGCAGTTTCGGTAGTCAGGACATCCATGTTTGGGAATGTAGCATAGAAACCTGGTGTTTAGGAAACTGAGCCACAAGAGGGGACAACACCAGGACTCATTGTCCATAGCCTTTCAAGTAAGACCGAATAAAGAAACATCACCTGGATCAGCCTCAACCTCTTCTATGTGACTAACCGAGTATGACACCTCCCAAGTTAAGAATTAACTGCAGGCACCAAACAATAGCTCCGAGGCATATAGAAGATATAAAAGAATCACCCCTAAGTGCACAAACTGGGCATTCTGGTTGCAGATGTTCCCTCTCGTCAGAGAGCTTTTCTTCTTTCAGGGGCATTCCACTTTTCGGTGCCCCTTCTCTTTAGAGAGTTTTCTTTTTGAAGAGGGCATTTTCCACTTTCAGGTGCCCTCTCTCATTAGACAGCTTTTACCTCTTTCCTTTAATAAACTTTGCTGCTTCACCTTTCCTGTGGAGTCCGTGTTCTCGTTCTTCGAGTTCGTGAGACCACGAAGGTCGGACGTCACCACTTACAATTGTTTCCTGCATAACTATTATTATTATCAATTTTACAGAAAAAGGAACTGAGGCTTACAGACCAAGATTCTGCCTCTAGTTCAGGGGTCTCCAAACTATGGCCCCGGGCTGCATCTGGCCCACGAGGCCCTCTCATCCAGCCCATTGGAGGCCTTTTTATCTACGGAAAAAATTATGGAAATTTACGTGTATCCTGACAAGATCAGCCGCTTACTTTTTCTGCTTCTGTTCACAGTCAATGAGATGATATAACTGCTGTTTGATAGTTAATGCGGCCCTCGGGCTAAAAATTTTGGAGACCCCTGCCTAGTTAATGGTGGTCCTAAAAGTCAATCCTACACGAATTATGAATAAACGAAGACAGATGACCACAGGAAGCTGTTGGAGTCATATGGGCTCCTACAAGAGAATGTAATGATGACCAAGGAGATTCGTCTGGAAGACTTGGCACCTGTTTGTGTCTAGGTTCCCTGGGTGAGGGGACACCCAAAGCACTTGGGACTCCTAGCCAAATTGTGCTGTGGGTTGCAAGGTGACTAAATATCACTCAATGTACCCAATTTAAAAGTACCCCAAAAGTCCTGAGAGGAAACAGTTGTTTTCACTTGTGACTGAACTCTTCCAGCATAACTGCAGTTTGTCACTGCCTCACTAACACAAAGAGGGGAGGACAAATTGGGACAGAAGGCTGGATGTCAGCCCCTGTCACAGGCATATTTCTTGTATCATAAAGCAGGTGGGCTTCCTGCCCAGTCCTGCTTTTTACATGGAGAGGGTGTCAAAGTGCAAAGCTTCCACGTTCCCCTTGGCCAAACTCCCCACAAGGCAGATGTGAACACAAAACACTTCCGGGCACAATGACAACAGCTCTGCAGCAGGACAGCCAGGATCCCTGATATCTCTGTGGCTCAGGAAAGGTGCATGGCAGGTGCCTGACGTCCTCAGGGCAGTGCTGACCTTAGCAAGTGACAAGAGTTTTTCTGTAAGGAAGGACACTGCAGATGTAAAAAGGCCTCCTGGCTCCTCCGAGCTAATTCCAGAGACTTAGCCCTTTCCAGCTGGGCACAAACCCCGCCTAACACAATTGATTCTTGTCCCCATGAAGGCTGTGAGGAAAGCCACTCCACATAATAATAAAAGTAGAAGGACAACAATAGAAAGCTTAGCTACCCATAACAGACTTCACATGGCAAGCTGACAGCTGACCCCCTCATAAACTTCATTCAGTATCTAAATTTATAGTGAAGGAGCACTTCACTTAGCCTCAAAAGGAAATATAAGCTGTTTTACAAATGCACAGATAGGAATTAATTTTTGAGACATCAACATCATTTCCCAAATGCCAAAGCCTTTAGTAAGACTCACTTCAGCAGCATGTAGCCGCCTCCAAGGAGATGCCCAGGCCACAGCTCTTCCCTCATAGCACCCCCCCCACACACACACACACATACCCCTGCCTGCCCCCAACAGAGTAGACCTGCCAAAAAGCCTCCATATCAAAAGAAGAAAAAGTTCAGTTTCACTACAACAGACATATGAACATTTTATTTACTGACTGGAGAATCTTGTCTTATCAAGTGACTAGAAATTAATGGACCAGAGGAAGAAAGAGCCCAGCAGAGAGGACTTTAAAAATCTAGGAGGCAAAAATAAATTGCTTCCCTTGATGTGTCATGCTTGTCCAAAGATGCAGTTATATATACGCTAAAAAGATATAGCTATTTTTGTCACCATTTTTTTTTCCATATTAATACCTCCCACATGGGAAGGGGATGGGCTATTCACCTATTCAAACATTGATTGAGCAACTTCTATGTGTTGGTTTATATTATCCCTGACGACACAGAGATAACAATAACATGACCCCTCTCTGTTAGGGCTGAAGGGTGAGATGGTGGGAGGAGGAAAAAACAGAACAAAGCAGCAGCCCAGGTACCTCCCTGAAGAGAAAAGCCTGCACCCTGAGGCCGTTGGGACTTCTACACTTGGCGCCAGATTATCCACTAAACACACCCAACCTAGATGCTAGTACTTTCTGATAGCCCTCCTCCACTCCTCTTTCTGGTTCTTCAGATACCTGCATATAAAAAGCTCTTCTAGCCCCCCAGAAGGGACCGACATCATCTTTCCCTCTTTCCGTGTCAGCCCGGCCGTTTCTCGGCCGTTTCTAATAAAGCCTCTCGCTAAACCAGAAGTGGGTATGGTCCTTCTTCAGCAAACCTTACACTCTCCTCAGAAAAACACAAAAGCTTCATGAATTAGGCAACAAGAAAAATGAAGGACAGTTTAAGCATGAATTCCGTCGTACAGCATGATATCTCCACAGTGCCATTAGACGTAGAGAAGATGGGAGAGCACAAGAGTGAGTTAGGATGCTGAGCTAGGTCAACAGAGTGAGCGCTTGCCTTGCAACTGTGAGGCCCAGGGGCTGAATCCCAGTCCCGACCCACGCAAGCCCATGTGCTGAGCTGTGGTACAACTGCTAACTGCCAGGATGGCAGCGAAAGTTCTCGCCTCCCATGTGGGAGGCCCCTGGTTTGGTTCCCACTCCACAGGGCCCCACATCCATCTGTGTGGAATGAAACTATGTCACAACCAGTGATACACAACTACGGAGGTGGCTCTGGACCCTCCCCCTTTCTCCGTTTATCTCTGTCTCACCTTCTCTCAGAACAATAAAATAAAACTTTAAAGAAAAAAAAAAAAAGAGTGAAAAGGTCAATTGAGCTGACCAAGGAACAATTTTTCAACTTTCAATTATTAAACTTATTAAATGGTTGCTACTTTACGGAACCATTCATTCAGAAGAGGCAATCGTTCTGCATAATCTTCAAACTGTAGATCAGGGAACACCCTGTCAACAATCCAGAACTGCTTCAAACTCACAGGAATCAAGTGACATTCTTGAAGGCAGCTGTTGGCTTCTTGAGTGGTAGCCACATTACCACTCGGAAATCGGCTCTGGTGTCTCATTTCAGGAGTGCCTGGGACAGATCTTTCTTCATGTATGCGGAACTACCTCTCACATCTACTTCATTGTTGTCTGAAACACAGTATAGAACATTTTATTTCTTCATGCATCCCCAGTTCCTTCCCAATGAACATAAAACTATCTTTGAATAGGAAGTAGATTATTATCATTATTCTATCATGGAGCTATTTTACTATTTTCTAAGGACAAACTTTACTCAGAAAACAGAGGGAAGTACATGACTTCCTTAGGTACCACAGGAATGAAGAGGGCATGCTTAAATCTGACAAGAAACAGAGAGAGGAGATAGGAAACACTGAGGAAACACTGAACACAAATTCTCCTGTTTCATTATTTTACCTTATTCTACTAATTTCTTCCTTTACTCCCCTCAACACTAACCATCTGCCCTTCTCTTCTCTCTGTTTCTGAATTCTCAAGCCTCCCTTCAAGACAACACAAAATTCTATTTGAGATCTAAGAAGTCCTTCTAGTGATCTCATCTCTTCTGTTGTGATCAATCACTGGGAGGTCAAAACAAAATGATTCACAGACAGCATGGATCAGAGCAAACACATGTATTGGCCCCCTCTGCTCAGGAATACACTGCTGAACACTATATCCTGCTACCCCAGCGAACATTTGGGACGCAAAGAAGAACACATTATATCACCAGCATGCCTTGGAAGCAATTATATCAAGTTCTGTAGATACTTGGGCTTTGTTAAGGGGCCAAAATTTATATTTTTATATCATAGAATTCTACACTGAAAATGTGCAGGAATCCTCCTAGACCCACATCCAAAAGGTTGACAGCCAAAGCTCCCCTTAACAAGCAAGCAATTCATAAACACATTTATGTTATTCGGAAAAAAAAAACAAAAAACAAAAAACCTTCCTCAGTGCCAGGAAATGCACTTGGCAATAGGGATAAAGTGATGAATGAATTAAATACAGTCTCAGCCTTTGGAGATCTCAAAGCATTCTCATTTAAAAGAATTGGCTAGGACTTATCTGTTTTCAAACAGGGCACTATTGGGTTGCTGGAAAGGAAATTATTTACCTGGCCAGGCAATCTGTTCTTTCAAAAAATGTGAAATATTCCTTGCCAAAATCCCAACACAAGAAATTATTAGCAATGTGATTCCTCTCGAATAGCCCTCTATGTAAAGACCTCTAGTAGCAGGTGCTTTTGTGAATTCTAAGTGGACCCTCTGGTTTTCATCCTTCAAATTACAGAGCAAGTTTTATCTTAAAATCAGGCTGTCAAATCCAAGACTGTGCCAGACTGTTGGACACATAATAAACTTGAAAACGAAGAACTTATCAGCTTGATGAGGAATACAGCTATGGTACAGCTCTAGCTACCAAGAAAAATCTAATGAAAATGTATGCTTGCTAACATTCCAAATCATGAAGCAATAATTCATCAATATCTCCAATAAAAAATAAATGTTAATTCTAGAAAACTTTGTTTTGTACTTTCTAAACTATCCAAGCTGAAACGTGAAATCCCCTTATTTCACATCATATAGAGAATCATTAAGAAATGTTTTAGTTGTGTGATAAGAAAATTGTTTAGTAATTAATGAACAATTTTATCACGGCTTTATTAATGAAGCCAAACTAGGTACATATGGGAAATAAGATTGCTAGTTTCCATGTAGGCAGATCCAGAAAGACCATGTGAATCAAAAGAAGTGGTTTGTAATTGATCAGCTAAGCAGAGGAGGGTCAGGAAGACCTTCTGAGTATGAAAGAGACTTGGTAAAATTGGAATTTTGGATATGTAAATTGTTGACAGTGTAGAATGAATTGGAGGCTGAATCAAGAGTCTAGGTGGGTGTTATTTTCAACATAAAAAGCAGATAATGTTTAAATGAAAACAAAGGTAGACTATATGATTCTTTTCACTCTATGAAGGAAGGAAGGAAGGAAGGAAGGAAGAGAGGGAGGAAGGGAAAGAAGGACAGAAGGAAAGAAGAAAGGGGAAGAAAAGAATAAAGGAACAAAGTAAAGAGAGAGAGAAAGAAATTGTATTTGAATTTCTATACTCTTTGGAAACTTGAACTAGTTAAATTTTAAATACATAATGTTTAAACCCAATTGGGTTATGCTTAGAATATTATTTAGCTATAAAATTGAGTTGATAATGGCATCTATCTTATGAAATTACTGTGATTATTAAATGATGTAGTTCACTGATAAGTACAGTGTTAGAAAAATGTTTACCACACAATGGACACTCTATTAAAATTGTTTTTTCACTATTACTGTATTATTATGAACAACAAAAAAATGTCATAAAACTATATTGTCCGTTTGAATTGTGTTCTTTTTTGTATTCACCTTGTTATTTTAAAGGTTCAAATGAAAGTTTAAAAACAAGGATTTTTAGTATAAAACATTACTGGATGAATAGCAATTGGTACACTATGGGAATAAAAACTTTCTTTCCACTATATATTCTTTAGTAGTATATATTTTAATGTAGTTTCTATTTAAGAAAACATATAAGATAAAAGAAGCAAACGTTTGTGGTCACATAGGAAAACAATTAACAAATGATAGATACATGCTTATTCAAAAGTGATATTATGAGTTAATATTCATGAAGTGCCTACTATTAATATATGTCTAGCACTGCTTTAATTTATTTCATATATGCATATATGTGATTGAATCAATGAGGTTAGTACTATTAGTCTCCTTAAGTACAAGGGCAATATTATTAGTACCCCTAAGTTATTGATGAAGTACAAAGGTTTACCTATTTGTCGCTAAGGTTACTTCACTTATTAGAAGAATTAAGAAATGAACCCAGACAATGTGGCTATATACATAGCCACATTGTCTGGGTTCATTTCTTAATATATACATACATATACACACACACATATATACACACACACACACACACACACACACACAAAGTTACAAGTATGCCACTTGAGAAAATAAAATCAGAATTTAAGTCTGTTAGTTCTGCTAGCTGTAACCTCTGAGATAGACATTTCTGCCAGGAAATACTCTATGTCTGTTTTCATGTTTGATAAGTCAAACTCTACAGTCTAATGACCACCCATATCTGAACAACCTATTGATATCTAAGTATAGACCATGAAGATGAAGCCACTTTTTCCCTAAAAAAATAAAATAAAAATTAAATAATAAATATCTTTTTAGTGTAAACACTTTGGACTAGTAAATCCTCCTCAGTATCCAGATTAAATGTCAGTATTCAGAAGCAAATAAAGAAGCAATGGGCATGATTCTAATTCTTCCAAAATACTGAGATTTCCCAAATATCTTCCTACTTTGCACTTGCCAAATGAATTATAAAATTTAAGAGTCTGGGTGAAGCTGAGCCAGAGCTATTGATGAGTGAAATCAGTTGCAATGGGGTAGAAGAGCTACGCTGCTGAGAACTGCAGCAAATGGCAGCGACACTCATGCTGTGCAGGAACCTGCTATGGAAACATTAACAATGTGACCTGCACTTGAATGCCTGGCTCAAGTGAGACATTGTAAGAGCCTGGTGACACTTCTGAATGATACTGGGCCCATAGCATCCCGATTTCTTAAAACTAGAGTTCGGAAGGAATGTGGCCTGAACTGGCCTTTGTCAAGATGTGCCATCAAAACCCCCTTTATAGAAAACAATCATTCCATTTCTTTTAGTTGCCCTTTGACAACTCTGGAATCTCCCAATTTTACATTTATCTGGTATCATAAGCAAACTCTAGGGCAAAGTAAATGTCATATTTGTGTGAAACTGCCTAACCCCAAAATGACAAATTACTCTGTGATTTTTGGCAGAGGTTGGTGAAGCAGCAAATGCATTGAATTTATCTTCAGCTAGTTGTAGCCTAGAACACACTGTAGCAATCATAAGTCCCAAAGACACCTTTGGGATTCATTTCTACTCATTTCATTTTCAAATCAATGGAGCTAAAGACACATTTTGATGAATAGGGTCAGGTGATCCTGTGAATTCATTTACTGCAAGCCATGAATTTTTATTTATAAGTGGAACTGTAAACTACCTATTTGTAAATTGCTAAGTGAGTTATTAATAGTTACCGAAAGTTACCCATTACAAGAGTTCACTGAAGAACACATTACGTTTTCTACTGTGAAATGCTGGTAACACTTACAACATAGCAAAGGCAAATGAACTTTGGGAATTCCCAAAATTTTTAGGAAGATATCTTATCAATACAGTTTTAGAACTGTTGTTTTTACTTTTAATTATGAATTACTATTAGTTTAACACCACTGTTCTCAATGAAGTTTATAGCAGATGTTTTGGTTAATGCTACAGTATAGTTATGCTCTGTTTAACAACCAGGATATGCTCTGAGAACTGCATTGTTAGGCAATTTTGTGGTGGTGGTTACATCACAAAGTGCACTTACACAAATGTAGATGTATAGCCTACTACACACCTACAGTATATGGTATAACCTATTGCTCCTAGGCTACAAAGTTGTATAGCATATAACTGTACTAAATAAATACTGTAGCACTTGTAACACAATGATTATTAATAGTATTTGTGTATATAAACGTGTCTGAACATAAAGCTGGTACAGTAAAAATATGGTATAGAAAATAAAAATGGTAAACCTGTATAGGGCACTTACCATGAATGGAGCTTGCATGACCAGAAGTTGCTATGGATGAGTCAGTGAGTGAGTGGCAAGTAAATGTGAAGATCTAGGGCTTTACTGTACACACTGTACACTTTAAAACCAATGTACACGTAGGCTACACTAAATTTATAAAACAACACAAAATTAAATCAAGCACAAGAGACTGACACAATGAAGAAACATGATAAATGCCAGTTTTTGAGGGTGCTGGTGGGTTAACAGCATACTGTTTTATAGTGAAGTTCTTTATATATATATATATATATACATATATATGTATATATATATATATATGTGTGTGTATATATATATATATGTGTGTGTGTGTGTGTGTGTGTGTGTGTGTGTACAAAGTATAACTCTAAAATAAAACTAAGGAGTATAATAGAGTTAATACATAAATCAGTGATATAGTTGTTTGGTACCAAGTATCATGTACTGTGCATAATTGCATTTGCTATACTTTTATAAGACTAGTTTTGTAGGTTTGTTTACACCAGCATCACCACAAACATGTGAGTAGTGCATTGCACTATGATACTGTAACATCACTGGGCAATAGGAATTTATCAATTCCCCTATAATATTATAAGGCCGTCATTGCATGTGGTCTGTCACTGAACAGAATGTCCTTATGCAGTGAGTGCATGACTGCATATAGTTACATAGATTTACATCAACAATATTTTTAGTCTTTAATTTTCCAACTCTATTTATATGAATTATGTTCTCTAAAGAAATATTTGAATCACCATATGCTTGCAAATAACACACATATGTTTATAATACTCCAAGGTATGTTTGACAGTGTGACCATTCACCTGTACGGAACCTCCAAGGTAAACTAAAGAGTAGTTTCACCTGGAATATAGGTGGGGGAGGGTAGACACTATAAGATGAATAAATGACAATGACCTAGCCTATTAATCTGTATGAAAAAAAAAAGTTGGTTAGATGTTCCTCTAAAAAACAAGAGGTATAAGTATTGGTAAAATTATTTGGGGTAAAGGTAAAATCAAGCTTAAATTAATGTTTGATGGGATTCTCAGGACATTTTGTATGCTAACGTGCATTGTGAATCTCTAGGAATGGGATGTATTATGCAGAATTTCTCAAACATTTTATTGTTATTAACTACTAACCCTTTCAAAAACACGGGTTGTAAAATACTTGCTTAGAGGAGTGCTAATATTGAGAATCTCATCTGAGGGAAAATAAAGGTTATAAGCAGTGCGGCCTTTCTTACCCTATGAAAGTCATTGATATAGGCTATAGTTCCATTAGGCTAAAACTTTAAAAAGCCAAAACCAAGAACTGTTGCAGAGAAGCGACTGTTTTACTTCATGAATGCCACCCACCAAAGACCATCAGGAACACACACTTAGGTCAAAAATATTTACAAATTGATGTAACAAGAAATACCATATTACTTTTTCAATCAAATAAATAAAAATGTTTCCATTTTAAAAGGAGACATATTTAGGAGCCACTGAATTACCGTCTCTACATACTCAACAGTCAGAAATGATCACAGGGAAATTCAATGAATGGTTAAATGTAGAGAGAATCAGAATGTTATTTGTATGTCTTCCCAAACCTCTAAAGAAACCAGAGTATTTCCTTAGCTAGCCACGAATGGCATTATCTGTCAATTCATGTATTGTTACTCCTTGTTGGAATTTGGCTGCACACAGATGCTGCTGCTCCATGGAAGGAAGTCAAGCTCTGGTCAGCCTCCCAGAAACGGTTGTGTTGGAACCAAATGAGACAAGGCAATAACTCCACCCTGCCTTCAGTAAGCTAGTACCCATATCCTGACTAGATCATGTCCATTTCAGTGCACTTAGAAACTCAGCCTGAATTCTGTGCTCAAGAAGCTTCTTCACTGAATGATACCAGGTACACTGGGAAGGGACCTGGAATTCAAAAGCAGATAATCCTAGTCACTATTCTTAAGCACTTTCAACTTAGACCCAAGTAACTGTCCTTTCTCAATGAATAACCATACTGAGCTTTTATTTGACCAAGTTATTTAGGTAGTCATATTCTGTGAATGCTCTCATGGCCTCAATTTGGCATCTATTAATGGAGATGTCTGATCCTAAGGAGTCTTAAAATGATTAAACACCATTGTGCCTTTACAGTAATTAATGCAATATTACCATCGTATTGATAAGTAACTATTTTATAATTGTCTTCATTCATTCTAATATCCTACTTTTTCTCTCATCTCTTGAAGCATTTTCTCTGATTTCTAAGTTAATGTTAATTGAGAGTTTGAGTGTGCCTCCTTTTACACATCTATGATATAGAATCTTAGAGATTGGCTCTCCTGAAGAGGAGAGTCCTAGCATCATAGATTTCCTACAGTGATCAAAATCAGGGACTCTGGCATTACAAGCATTCTCCTGAGACATGCCACAGCCAAGAAAAATGTTAACCAATTTCTTGGGTAATCATACAGGTGTACATTAGCTCATTTTAAGATGTGCCACTAATACTGTGTATTTAACTGAAAACTTCAAAATAGGAAATAAATGTACATCTCTCTGATGTATATAAATGACTCAGTAAAAATGTTTATTTTTCTTGATTCACATGTCCAAGGTCATACCAAGAAGTAGCAAACTTAAACTTTTTCAATGTTTATTTTCTCAGTCCTAGTGGTCCTCGAGATAATAACAGAAAATAAAAAGGTCAACTTATGCCCTATATTGTCCTAAGTCCAAAGCAAATGAAAATAGTATTTCCCAAGATGTGTCTTCAGTCTTGAATTGGCTTTATGTTGTAGTTAGTTCTTAGTTGTGTTGTGGTTGCACACTAGAGATGTGCTGAGGTCATGTTGGTTCTAATAATAATAAAGACTGAGGCTTATATAGCTCTTACTATGTATTTTACATGTATCAACTCATTTAGTTCTTGCAAAACCTTGTGAAGATGTACTAGAATTAATTTTGATTTTACTGACGAGGAAACTGATGCACAAATACAATGAAAAACTTGCCCAAAGTTTCACAGCCTGTAAACAATAGAACTAGGATTTAAAAACAGGCAGTCTGATTTTAATCTATTTGCTTATCTTTTTCATCCAACTACTTCTATAACATCAAAGGAAAAATATAAAAATGATCCATGTCACCCATGATTACATGACACTAGAACACGAGTTAAAAGTAAAATGCCATTGACTTATACAATCAAAGGTTAGAAAACATCCACTAAGTGCATTATATTTGTTGGTCTCTGATTGTTTAACTTTTCCTATTATTCCAATCAACCCTTGTCCTGATGGGGAGACCAGGTGCTCAGTTAGACTAAATAGTGAAGCAGCAGCAGCATCAGTATACCCTTCTGATGCTCCTCAGGTAATCACTCACAGTTTTATGTCATTGCTTTTAATGGAGTAGTCTGTGACATCAACCCACAACAACTCATCCCTACTCCTGATCCTTGTCATTTCTGTAAGTCATTCCAAGACCATACCAGCTAGAAGTTAGGCATGCCTTAATAATCCTCTAGAAGAGAAATTCAAATATCAGAAAATGACACTTAATGACCTATTGAACTCGTAAGTGAAAATAAAATACTGAAACATCATCATACAGTCCCTTTGCTATACCATGAGGGGAAAATTTTCACTCCACTTCCTCACTTAACACACTCTTGCCAAGTTTAAATTTTATTTATTTATTATTATTATTTTTTAATTTATTTTCATTGTTTTTGACAGAGAGAGAGAGAGAGAGAGAGATACAGAGACAGAGAGAGGGGATAGGGCCCAGAACAGTCTCCATAGTTGCACATCATTAGTTTTTCCACATAGTTTCATTCCACAGGTGGGCGCGAGGCTGCACAGGGCAGGAACTGGGCCAGGATCTCACCCCGGTGAAAACCGAACTGGGGGCACTCCCCAGTTCAGCATATGGGTCCACACGGTTCAGGGCCAGGATTTGATCCTCAGTCCCCAGGGCTGCAACGTGAGCATTTAACCCACTGAGCCATTTGGCTTCCCCAAAGTTTATTTTGATATGTATGAGTAACCAGGACTCCTTTGCAGAATATAGAAATAGAACTAGTAAAGGCAGGCTGTCTTGAGGAACAGTTCATATCATGCTATGATGTGCCCAAGAGAACCTTACTTCTCTCATGGTATATTTGTTCATAATTAAACATTTGGGTTAGCAGAATGCACTTTCCCTTTCCTCTGGACAATCACTGGACAAATTCTACTACTTTCTGTATCTATGACATGCTCAGTCTTCCAAAGGCATAGATTACAGTGACCCTTGTTGTGGGAATCTTCTTAGTTTGATTGCATATGCTCTGATAGAACAAAAGGGTACTTTCTTTAAAATTCTTCCCTTTATTCATTCAACCGTTAATTATTAACAGCACATTCTATTTCCAGATATATGCTAGGTGCTGATGGTATCTGTTTTTAAGGCACTAGACCTTGGTTGGGACTCATTAACAATTATAAGTGCTGGATAAAGAATTGCCTCCAGCAATTCCGGGCACTGTATAGTATAATCCTTGGCACTATCACATCTCTTAACTTTAGAGGTTATTTTAAAACCTTTTACTCCTGTGCCAAATCTCTACTGGCATTCAATTTTCTTTTCCTAGTGTTGCTGTGCTATGTATTTATTTATGCCATAAGATTCACTTTCACCCTTTTCTGCCATGCTCTCTACTTCAAGAAGCTTGCATGAATGAATAGGTACAGGCTGCCTTGGCCTCTGGCTTCACCTTGGGTCTGGCCAATAGAGAGCATCTGGCAAAAGACTGAAGAAACAAAGTAGAGTAAGAATGGTTACGTATAATAATCTCCTTGCTTCCTGTCAGCAGCGTAAATGTGGGTGGAGCATCCCAACCTGAATGAAACCTCTATGCAGCACACACTTCCCAGTATTTTACCTTCAGTCTAGAAGTCGTCATGTCTCTCTCCTCCCTTGTGTGTGTCCCCATGTTACTTCTTTAACGTTTATTCTTTCCCTTATGTGTTTTTCCACATTTCTGTATAGAGCTTATGTATTAAAATATTAAACCACATAATTTGAATGTCCACTTTGTTTCTCACCTCTCTTTTGTTTGTTGGTCATAGATTCTACATTAAAAAAAAAAATCTGTGTGTAGAAAATTACTTAAGGTATTTCCTGTTTTGTTTGTTTGTTTAATTGTTAAATTTATTGGTGTGAAATTAGTTAGTAAGAATTACATAGGTTCCAGGTATATAATTCTATAATACAATGTGTATGTGCCAGTTGTTTTTTAACCAAATCAGTTCTATAACCTTAACAGAGTGTCTACTATGTTTGATGTAAACTAAGTCCCAGGGATACAGAATGGATAAGACATTGACTTGGCTATAATGGACTTTCATTGAGTGGTTGAAAGACATATAAATGATGTGCCCATAAATTTAGCATCTACATTCATATACTTCTGAATAAGAAAGACATCAATGTTAATAATTGCACTAGGACATGGGCCTAAACTGTAACTAACTTCTGCAAACCAAAAACAAAGAGATTATTGTTTCATACTGTAATGAGCACTTCAATTGAGGCATGAACAGATTCACTTAATGCTAGCTATGTGACTAGAATTGGAGATAGAAAGATGAATATGAAGAAGTTCTTACTCCCTAGGAGTTTAGAGCCCAGTATAGATTATGGAATCAAATAAATAATTTCAATCTATGTGATAAGTATCTGCAGATAGACACTGCAATAGGCTAAAAAACTAAATAAAAAAACAACAACAACATACTATTTATGGCCACCTGGGTAATGACTCTGCTTTCTTCCAACAAGAAATGAGAAGGTAGCCATATTAATGTTATGCTCCATGATCAGAAATTTTATAAACAGTGAAGTAAATAAATTTCCAGAATAAGCTCTTTGGGAATAGCGATATAAACTCCAAGGAAAAATAAATAATATTGTGGCATATTTAAGGTTTATAGATTTGGCAGGGTCCTACCTTGCCTTGTATGGCCACAGGTGCATCTAAGTAGCCTTGAATAAGCCTGTCTCAGGTGACATCCTGCACACAAAAATGACCTGATAGCACTGTTAGCATTCACAAGGATGTATACTCAGTTCTTCCAAAACACTCCAATAACTGTTCATTTACAAGTACAATTCGGAAGACAAACCTATATCTCTGGTGAGTTAATTATATAGGACATAGTTCCTAAGTTGACGGATGGGGTGGGGTGGGGTGGGGGTGGGGTGGGAGTGGGGGGGTAGAGATTTCATTAAATCATAACAGAGTCCAGGCTGTTTCATTTCCCTTAGTGATCATTTTAAAGCTTCTATAAAAAGAAAAAGTGGTAAATAAGTGGTTATTTGCCCTTTTCCAAGAACTTCAATAAAAACCAATGTTTTACTGACGTGGCCAGAGCTTTCACATTATATTATACTACATTCATCAATTTTACATGGCACTTAGGAAGTCAGTCAATGAAAATTTGACTATATCTTAGATAGATATTTTCTACCTCTCAGGCGATTTTTAGGATTTAATGCCCATAGTTACTAATTTATGTATATGGATAGAATCTGTTCTCAGTAAAAATGACAGATTATCAGCCACATGATCCTGCTGGACCAGTAAACCAGCCAGGAAATGACAGGCTGAGCAAGTTCTGTCCTTCAAACCAACATATCTGGACCTGAACTCTAATGAAAAAGTACCTAAAATTTAGAATAATGATTTGACTGAAATATAATCCTCTTCTTGTTCTTTCTTTTTTTTTTTTTTTTAAATGAGAAGCAAATCCCCTCTCAGATTTTTGTTTTCTGTTTTGTTTTGTTTTTCTAAGGAACATCAACAGTCATCTGGCTAATTATTATAAGAATACTTGGTGATGGAAATAGGGTTTCTAATAAGTGAATAGCTACAAAAAAGGCTAACTCTGGTTCTGCTCCAGACAATCAAAATTCAAAAAGAGGATGTCCATATCTGGGAATAACTGCAATTAATCTCCAGTGAGGCAGCAGGTGAGAGGCATTTATAAATAGAGCCAAAAGAAAAGAAGTAATTGGCTGCTTCCCTTACTCTGTTTTGTTTTTCATTGCTTCATAGCATCTTAGCAACAGTACTCTTCTGAATTTTTAAAGGTCTCAGATCAAATTGATCAAATTACCATGAATTAGAAATTAATAGGGTATTACAGCCTAACTGCAAATTCTGACTTTTAAATTGTTCTCGCCAGCAAGCAATATAATCAGCCCCAAATTGCAGAGTGTACATGTGTTATACCCAAACATATAGATTTATAAGCATAAAACACAAAAATGTATCATCTTTGAAGAAGAAATTATCTATGATCATAAATTCATTCAGATATTTTTTTTTTAGAAAACATAAAACATTGCAGTGCCATATGCAACTAGAAGTTTTTTCATAAAATTAACTACAGGGTAATGCAAAGGCCAAATATAAAAATAATTGACAAATAAAAAGAGCCACAATTTATTTAATCCAGAAAAAAACACATAGATGCAGAACATATTATTAAAATAAAATTCTGATATAAATTCAACACTAAATAGTAATTAATTTACTGATAGTAAAACACTCATGTACATATAAACAGAGAGGAAATCTTAACCTGATAAAGACATATCAGAAATCTTACCAGAAATAGCACACTGGATAGTTAAATAGTGAAGTCATTTCCTATAGAATCAAAGGAAGACATTAACAATGACTATTCAACTTTGGACTAGACATCTTAGATAGTGAGTTAAGACAAAACAAAGAAAGAAAGTTTTAAGAATCGTGAAGAAAAGATATAGATTTTGAAGATAATATGATTATCTATATAGAAAAGCCAAGAGATTGTGCAAACAATTAGAAATAAAAAGAGAGTTCTACAAGCTTGCTGGAGCCAAAATTCATGCTCAAAATCAACAGTCTCTAAAGACAGACTAAAATATGACATGTAATATAGAAAAGATGAAAAAGGAAGGAAGGAAGGGAGGGAGGGAGGAAGGATAGAAGGAAGGGGAGGAAGTGAAAGCAGGAGGGAGGAAAGATAGAAGGAAGACAGGGTAAAGTACTTAGGTATAGTGAAACATTTGCTAGAAATTTGTGGAGAAAAAGCAGTAAACATTAGTGAGTGACTGAGAAAAAAATATGAATGAAGAAATATACACATATTTACTACGTATAATGAGACTTAATTTATACCCAAGTGAATCTACAAAATTTAAGCAATTCTCGTAGAGATTTCAATGTGATCTTTTACAGAACTTATCATACTGCTTAGAAAACTTATACATTACTGAAGAGCTGATTTTCTAGTGTCAAAATCACTGAGTCAACCCTGTACTAGTTAGTAGCTACAGAAATCGACTGCTAAAATGAAACTGTCTCTTCTCTCTGGGCTACAGACAGCTTTTATCATGGTCTCTTTATAATCATCAGATGATGAGCCACTTTTTCCCTGCAGAACAAGATTTCTAAAAAATCCTCGTGATGACAGTTGTGCGTTCTGACTCCAGTCTTCATCCCTGAATATTGAAATTATTTTGGAGCCAAAGCCAAGCAAAAAAACTGCAAGCGGCCCTCACTATGCAATCCACAGGGCTGCGTGTAGTAAGCTAAAATAAAAATCATGTGTGTAGTCTCTGCTGCTACGTTAATTTCTGGCTCAGACCCACAGCTCTGTGGACGCCCTAGGTGACTAAAGAAATGAGTCCTTAGAATGACTCAAGGGTGTCCTGCCACATTCACAGGGAGATGTCAGCAGCTAGCTGCCAAAAGGCTGCATAATTATGCATCATTAGGACAAGCAGGAGTTCCCAGGCACCCGTGGACCCTGGTGCCAGGGCATATGCCTGGAACTGAGAGCAGCCACTCCTTTTATCAGCTAACAAGACTCCAATTCTGGGTAGACTGACCCACGGTTCCCTTTCCAATCCATTTGATTTTCTATCCATCCAACTGTGTTCATTTGGCAGGCTATGTGTTTGGCTCATTCTGCAAACAGTCCCCACTAGGGGAAATTATCTATTTGGGCGTAAAGTGATACAGAGGAGCAGGTGCAGCGAGACAGAACCAACGCACTGGCAAGATAAACCTTCCCACCTCGATCTAGTCATTATACACAGTGTGCCTGCAGTGAAGGCTATGAATGCAGTGATAAAGAAAGAGGGCACAGTTTCTGAATTCTTAAAATTTTTGTGCTAAAGAAACCATACATAGGAAGCAAAGGAATGTTTAAAAAAAAACAAAAGAAAAACAACAGGGAATTACTATAAATTTTAATTTTGGATCTAATTCCAATATTAATTTCAAATATAGACAAAATTTGCAAAGGCCTAAATAACTATACTATCATATCCATATGTATATACAAAATATTTGCAATATATACCACCTATCTCTAATGAGATTTTAAGTTCCTAAAAAAATACGGTGATGGAAAGTGAGCTGATTCTGGGTGGTGAGCACATAGTGTGATGTATAGACAATATAATGTAGAATTGTACACCTGGAAACAATGTAACTGATATGAATTAATGTAACCCCAATAAATTTAACAAAAAAATAGAACCTTATACATCTTTTGTATCCCCTATATTGTCTATCATAGACTTTTGCATGTACTAGCACTCCATAAATTAGAGATAAGTAAATTAATATTTAAGTACCTTGTGCATGCTTCTTCTCATGAATTATTGTGTTTAGGTTATTTCTCCTATAGACCTTATTGCTGATTTTTATATTTTGTATTTTGCAGATGAGAAAACATCCTCAGAATGTTTTTTAAGTGACATACCCAAGGGCTCAAAGGTAGCAACTGGCAGCATTCGTATTCAAATGCATGTTATCTCAGCTGTACTATCTGGGGTTCCAAATACTTATCCTCTTCCTTTTTTTTCTACTTTTGAAGGTTCATGTGATAACAGTGGACCTTCCTAGATAGTCCAGGATAATATATCTATCTTAATTTGAACCCATTAGTAAACTTAATTACATTATAAGGTCCTTTTGTCTTGTAAGATGATCTTTTCAAGGTGGTGGTGTTTCATCATATTCATTTTCACAAGGATTAGGGTGTGTAATTATTTTAGGGATCATCATTCTACCTATCATGCCATTCCTGAGAAATCTAAGCCCCTAGTCACCACAATATTCTCAAACTGGCTGCTGAACTTGTCCATTTATCATCAAAATTAGGCAAGAAAATACAAAGAAGCACTAGTAAGTCCCCTGTGTGTCAAACATGTTTTTTCCCGGTCCTTACTGTATAAAGCACAGAAAATGAACATGACTAACAACCCCTGGCAGGGTCATGACTTATTTCTGGCACAAATAGTTTAAAGTAACTGGGAGTCAGGCTGAGCTTAAAGTGTAATGGAACACCCACCATGTCCTCTTGTGGAAGAAATCCCACTTGGGGAACTAGGATCACTAGACAAGCTCAGTCCTGAGTTTCAGATCTGGGAGGCTCAAGTTCCTTAGTGGTCACTAACAGCAATCTTCAGCAAGGTCACTCCTACATTTACCCTTAGTTCTCAAGTCCAGGTATCCCGCTAGAGCATAATAGCATATGTTTTAAGTCTTTGAGGATGTATGTTGAGTCTCAAAGGATAGCATCACATCCTTGGATGGAGTCATTTCCGAACTGTCATCTCAGTTAAATATTCATAAAGCCATTCCATTACTATAGTTAGTAACTAGCTTCTGGAAGGTTTTTGGATCTAATAGTGCACCCAGTTATATTTCCTTCTTTCAAATGGATTTCTTGCCCTGGTTTGATATGGAGTCACGTGTTGAGTTAAACACAAACGAACGAAAATACTCTAAGTCACCAGATAATGGTACTGACTTAAAAGTCTAAGGATAAAAGAAAAACTCATATTCAGAATGTGTGTCAATTCCAATCAAGATAAACAGCTGTCCTTTTCAGGGTAGAAAATGTAATTATATATAATTAACTTGCCTTCAAGTTAACTGACTGGCCTCCCTACACAAGGTGTCATACTGGAATTTACTGTTTTCCTCCGTCACTGTCAGGTGGACATTCAGCAGGTGGAGAGAGTTTGCCTTGATGATAAAAATCTATATGTTCTTGGGTTCATCTCTGACCTTGATTTTTCCAACTCTTTCAAATGTCTGTGATATGGCATCAATCAGTGCATTTCCTTATATAGCTTATCCACCATATTTCTCCAGCTCAACCCCAGGAATATTTTAGAAGTTGTACCACTACAGCAAAAAGAGACTATCAGTATTACATCCGCTATCATTGGTTTTACTCTCATGGACAGCTGGCAGTTTCATAATTCAGCTACAAAATCCCATTTTAGGGTCCACTTCCTGGGATGACCATTGATGCCCAGTCTTGGTTGGGTTTCTCAGGAAATGTGTGGAGTTTCCATGTAGAAGTATTTTCTGGAAGGGCTCTCAGGAATATGAGGGATGTGGTAGAAACTGATTGGGCAAAGAAAGAAACTGAAATGTGATCAAGTGGCAATAAAATTCTTAAGGGGAACCCTGGAACTCAGATCACCCTTTATATTTTTCCCCAATTGGGATAGGGTACCAGCCTTGGTTCCCATATTTAGCCAGCCATTGGATTCTTTCTAATCCTGGGAAGAGGATTCACTTTGTGTGAGGCTGCTACCTTTTGCAAAGGGCAATTCTCTGGAGCAGAACCTAACTATAAGCCATCAGCAGCCAATTCTCCCCGGTACTAGAGAATATGATCCTTAGTCTGGAATAAAAATCAAGGCAGTAAACCACAATATTTTACATATTGCATCACTATGTCTAAAGGAAAAAAGGAAAAACAGTGAAGGTTTGGGAATTGGGAATTTTGGAAATATTTATATTTATTTTGTGTAATTATTTTCACTTTCACCCAATAACTTTGGTTGCATGTGAATTCACCTGCAATATGGGGTTACTATAAAAGGATGGATAGTAAGTTTTTCATATTCTTCTTTGTTACAACCATTAGAAATATATTAAAAATAATCTTAGCTTACAGACCCCAAGAAAACAGGCCACTGACAAATTTGTGTCCCAAGACCATAGTTACAAATCAGGCAGCAATAACTCCTCATGTTATTTCAGTTATTTAAATAGTATAAAAATGATAACATAGAACAACAACACAGAGATTAACAGATAAGTATTATGGCTTTTATAGGACAAAAATAATTTTAGATGTATTGCCTTTTAATTATCATTTAAATTTCACAACTGTGTAAGGTAAGCAGTATTATTGTCTCCTTTTACATATGAGAAAACTGAGGGAAGGATCCAAGCAAAGTAGATAAATGTTATATGCTTGCCTCCTCTAGTGACCACATTAAAATTACAACTAAATTCTAGAACATTCAACCTAGAGATCCATCTGAAGTCTAGCTGAGCAGACGTTTTATAACTAAGGACACAAAGAAGGAGGCACATTGAGACAGGTAGCATAGCAAAGGAAGCTGTCAACAAAATGAAAAGACAACCTGCTAAATAGGAGAAGATATTTGCCAGTGATACATCTGATAAAATAGCTAAAATTTATAAAGAACGCATACAACTTAGAACTACACACACACATACGACCAATCCAATTTTTAAATGGCAAACGTCCTGAACACACATTTCTCCAAAGAGGTTATTCACATGGGCCAACAGACATATGAAAAGATGCTCAAAGTCAGTACCAGAGAAACGCAAATGGAAACTACAATGAGATATCACCTCACACCTGTCAGAATGGCAATCATTAATAAATCACAAACAAGTGCTAGCAAGAATGTAGAGACAAGGAAACCCTCATATACTGTTGGTGATATTGAAAATTGATAATCCACTTGTGAAAACAATCTGGAGGTTCCTCAAAAATTAAAAATTGAACTACCTTATGACCCAGAGATTCCACTTCTGGGCATTTATCCAAAGAAATCCAAAATACTAATTAAAAAAGATACATGCACCCTATTGCAGCAGTATTTACAAGAGTCAAGATTTAGAAGCAATCCAAGTACCCATCAGTAGACAATTGGATAAAAATGAAATGGTCCACATACATAATGGAATATTACTCAGCCATAAAAAGAATGAATTCTTATCATTTGCAACAATATGAATGGCCCTGAGTGTATTATGCTAAGTGAAATAAGTCAGACTGAGAAAGACAAATACCATATGATCTCATGTATATGTGGAACATAAAAAACAAAATAAATGAACAAAACAGAAAAAAGAAAACTGAGACAGAAAAGGGTAGTATACTAACTTGATCAAGATTACATAGCTATTAGGCAGTGACGTCAGAATTTCAGACTTGGCAGTCTGATCCCAAACTCCCAGTTATAACCATTTTGTATATTCTATTTCTTTCCCTTTGTTAGCAAATAAAGGCCATGCTTCTTAGCATGACCTAAAGAGACTATTTATAATTTAAATATTTATTTATTTATTTTGAGAGAGAGAGAGAGAGATACACAGACAAGAGAGAGAACTGAACTGCGGGAGCTCCCCAGTTCAGCATATGGGCCTGCACGAGCCAGGGCCGGGATTCAATCCTTGGTCTCGGGTGCTGCAAAGTGAACACTTAACCCACTGAGCCATCCCGGCTTCCCCTGTTTATAATTTAGAACAATTGCATTTTGGAAGAGTTCTTGTTCAGTCTTCAAGATGCTGTTCAAATATGCTCTTCTCTCTAGCATACTTTTTCCTTCCCTTTGTTCACCTGCCCACATCCTCACCTCCATCATTGTTGACTTCTCTTTATATATTAAGAATCATCAGCACGTGTCACTTTTTCTGGCAGATATCACTGAACTTCCATCCTCAATAAAAATACTTCCCTCTGTTGTTTCTTGTACTTTTAGCACATTTCTTTCTTAAACCATATAACATTACTTAGTAAATAAGCACCCATGGCTACTTCTGCCTCCATTTCTAGTCTAGGTATTTTTAGACTGAAGGTCACAACCATCAATGTGTAGTTAAATTAATCTAGTGGGTTATAAAAAGCATTTTTAATGAAATACAAAAGAAAGCATCACAACGCATGTAAATATACCCCCATGAATCATTTGTTTCAGTAGTGTGTATGTATGTATATTTTAAGTATACAGTTCGTTTTCAACTAATATACCTGTGGTTTTATTAACTCCAACCAATAAGTATGGGGACATTTGATTATAGCATCCAGTTTGATGATTCCTAGTCATTTATAGTTTCCTTGTTTTTTATTTTGAATCATAAATAATGACAATCAGTCACAAAGAAAGAATACTGGCATGTATAATATTTTGGTGACCATTTTAAAAGTAGTAGCAATTAAAAAATAAGTAATTTTCCCAAATAACTTAAGGTGCTTGAAAATCCTATGGAATACTAGGGAAAACCAGAACTGAAAATGGTGGATCATGAGTCATGAATTATCTTTGTAACTGAAATGAAACCAACTGTTCTCCATGCTCCTCTGATCACAGGAGGAACAAAGTAGAAAACCTACTTGTACATAAAAAATTACGATAAGTGTAAAACATAAGATACCATTATTTGCGGATACTAATCTTTAAGGAAGGGTGATGCCAAAACTCTGTAATCATTTGTGTAATTACCCAAATACTGTATTTTTATGAGTGCTGGACCTCAAAGTGCTCCCAAATAATTACATTTATGTTAGTGCAGCTAATGTTTCAACTGCCTAGAAGATTTTACTAAACATCCTAGAGATAGCTGCTGATGACAATGCAATTATTCACACTAGCTAATCTCTCAAAGTTTCTTGAGAACTTCCTATTCACTAATAGTGTGTTTAATTGTACTTAAGATTCATTACTCACATGGCTATTATGGTCTTTGTGAAAAACGAAAAGAAATTGCAATTCTATTTATAATACTAAAGATAAGGAAGCAAGCTTAGGTGTCCAGCAGTAGATGGATGAAGAAGATATGTTATAAATAAATATATATATATATAATGGGATATTATTTGGCCATAAAAAACCTTGCCATTTGTGACCACATGAATGCACCTAGAGGATATTCCACTAAATCAAATAAGTCTGAGAAAGACAAATACAGTATGATTTGATTTTATTTATATGTAAAATCTGACTAATTGACATTTTTGACACCATCTAACTTATCTACCTTGTTTTATACATGCTGAGAGATTTCATTCAACCAGTATAAAACTGCCAATAAGGAAACATCAGGTAAGGGGTCAGATCAAAACAGGGCATTCTTAGTCATCTTTCATGTTAATTAATTAATTCATTAATTATTCTCTTAGTTATCTTTCTATGAAAAGACCTACCCATCCACCCACCCAAAGGCAAGCATAGAATTGGATTATGGACAGGTCTGTTTTACAGACTTACGTGTTTTTAATTTTTCACAGGGGCTTAAAACAATTTGCTATTATTTGTTTTTAGTAGCCCCTTAAGTGGAGACTAGTCAGGTTATAAAATACAGAAAGACGGTAGCTGTATTCTTAAAAACTTGGCATGTCAGTGCTGTAAAGAGTTGGCTAGTCATGTACTTTTACTGTTAACCTAAGGCACATAAAATGGATACATAACTCAACTCCACAGAGAAAAGTACACAGGGCTAGACTTAATTCCTTGGCCATTAATTCTCATCCCCAGCCTTTCTTTGTTTTACTCAAGAAAGTGTATCTGAATGCAAGAAATATAGGTAAAATTATTAAAAAGTTAGACTCTGATTCACTGTGTAAGAAAAATATGTAATTACTGAAGTTCATTATTTTAACTCTCATTTGTAATAAAATACTTAAGACACTCACAACCAATCACAGCACACCAGAGAGCTACTGATCATATCTAACACATTTAGTAAAGTTCCACGCAAACCTTTGGGGGGGTCAGAAAACTAAAAAGTATACAGCTCTCTATTGCTTACATCAGAGGCAAAATTTTGCCCTTTAAATCGAGTTTAAGTCATTTTATGCAGGATGGTTGAAGACCAAAACATCCTTAAGCTATTCTGTTCATAACTTTGACTCTGAAGGCTGATAATGGAATTCATTCAGGCCTCTGTACAAACTGAATAACCACTCAGTATGCTGAGCTTAGGATGTGACACAATATCCTGTGTCAGGGCATAGATCTAATACAGGAGAAGAAGAGCGTCCGGGCTTTGATATTGCCATTAAGAGACTCAGATTTATTATTAAACTCTCCTTGGACAGAAAGACCAGTGGTGAATTTATCAAGAAGCCTGCAAGCATTCCTGAGTGAGTGATTTCTCTGCATTTCAAACAAGAGTTTCATATAGGTGTCAAAGATAACCAAGATAAAATATCAAAAATATGAACATGAGGAATTTATACATATAAGTAAATGATGTCAGCCCAAAAATATGAGCTTTTGTTTAAGGTGACCTTCCAACCAGATCATTTTTCTGACCTAGATTTTTCATCTTAATAGTCCCATTTACTTTCTACCTGTCTAAATGCTGATTTGGTTTTCATTCATAGATGCCAGAAAATAAATCTAAAAATAACATTTCCTACCTTTTAGACATTATGAAAAAAGTTGTAAGAAACCTCTACTTCCAGTAAAAAGCTGTTATTGACTTAGAAATAAAATGGAGCTTCACACAAGACAGCTAAATATCCACACAACACTGAACAAGCTGAGATTCTCCCTAAGGAATTAGTTCTGGAATATGGGTTGCAGGACTAGTTGCTCTACCTGAGGCAGCAGGAAAGAAAGTAGGTTTGAGAATGTTGAGGACCTAGCCTAGGACACTAAGCTCTACCTGTTGGGAGCTTTTAAGCTCCAACTGCAGTAATATTGAATGCTAAATATAAGGATCAGGTAAAAACAGAACATGAATAGGGTTAGGAGAAAAGCAAGGAGGGTTATAGGCAATCAATTTGAATGAACATAAAAGGAACTAAGTTCAGGAAATGTATTCAGCTAACTTAAAACTATAAGGAAGGCAAAAACTCAAAAGATAATAATATTTTTCTTGGCTTATACACTAATTTTATATATAAAATAGTATGTATAATTTAAGGGCTATCAAAACACTTATCTTCTTAAAATCACCTAACTTCCTTGCTAGTCATATTCTTAACAATTCTACATGACTTCATTATATTAGACTGAAAGAGGAAGTGTAACATAAGCACAGGATCTCATACCTGAGATATGGCTGATTGATTCAGTTATACATACTCGACACAAAACCAGGCAGCAACAAGCAAAAAAATCTTTTTTGTTTTTAATGAAAGATATTTGGTATATCTCAATTTTATTCAGTGACTAGAAAGTACTAAAGCCAAAAGGCTATGTAGACTCCAACTGAGATTATCATGTACCTGGTACATTTAAATAACTAAGTAGAAACTGATCTTTACATTTAAAAAATGGAGCAGTAAGAGATTGGCGTTCCAGAAAGAGTGGAGAAACACAGGAAAGCTATATGAATTGGTAACTAATAGTTTATCAAGTCTCAGGTATAATTTGTATGAAATCTACCAATGTATACTTTGTCAGTGACATCCTCATCTTCTTACATCAAACCCATTCCTCTTTGCTTGGGCCAGCCACAATGGGCTTCTGTGTTTTGCACCCAAAAAAGCTTTGGTTAGAGGCCATCATTATTACTGGAATTCTTGTACATCATTTCCACTGTTTTCAGAAGGCCCTGAGTGGACAGAAGAGATATCTAAAAAGAATGGTAATTCTAGGGGAAAGAGCAGAGATAAGGGATTAGAGGAGATACTAAGGATAAACTGTGCCAACATTTATATTAACCTGGGAGTCCAACCTTTATACTCTGAAACGTTTGTACCTGCGCATATGCATATTTGCATATAAAATAGTATGTAATATCATGTACTCAGCATGTAACTTAAAATCACAACAGATTTGACAGGCTTAGAGTTAACTTCACTTATAACTTATAATTATTCAAAATTAATTAATATATATGTTCCTGTTTCCTTTATTTCTTGTTCTCCAAATTAACAATGGGGACTCTCTATTCTACTCAAGGGGCAAGCTGAAATATCTATTTTTTTATACCATAAGATGACTTCTAGCTAAACCATAGGAAAAGTTTAGCAGGAAAGATGTAAAAGGATAATTTCATTATTTTCATGATGAAAAAGAGAAAATTGGATAATTTTGCTTCCAAACCTCTAGGGGAAAGAAAGCCCAAATGGAAAATGTGCTATCTAAAAAAAAAAAAAAAAAAAGAAATTGTCAATGCTGTTGACAGCAGCATGCAAAATCCCAATTAAAAAATAATAAATTACAACAAATCTTAGTTTCTGGCATTTTCAAGTTGATAGAAGGCTCAAAGATAACTCCTTCAGTAAATGGTATATTTTGTATTTGAAAACCATGAATTATTTCTTTCATTGAAAAAAACAAACGGTAAAGTGAGGAGGTTTTTCACATTTTCTTGTTCTGTTTCATTTATTTAACTATGTGTGTATATTTTTGTTGTTATTATTTTGTTTTGTTTTGTTTTGTTTCCGGATATAAAGGAAAGGTCTTTGATAACTTTCTAAATTTATTTCAAATTTATTCTAAATTTAATTTTAGCAATTGTATATTTAATTATTATCATTTACATTTTCTTAGAAATTATTTTATTCAGACTCCAAAGTTATTTACATGTTGCCATTTAGTAATCTTGATATCTAATATTATTTCTTTTTTTCTTTTCAGGCTTTGTACTCTCTATACCCTTGGATGGATTAGTCAGTGTTATGTATATATTTCAGTGGTTTGTCAAAAAATATTAGCTCATAACTATGTATCAGTTTCTAATGTTTTTTTCTTTCCTAAATTGAAGTAAAATTGGTATATAACATGTTAGTTTCAGGTGTGCAACATAATAATTCTACATTTTTATTCATTACAATATGATCATCACAATAAATCTAGTTATCTGTCATCACACAATAAACTCCTTTGATCCATTTCACCCACCTCTCAACCCCAATCCTCACTGGTAACCACCAATCTATTCTTTGTATGTATGAGTTTGGTATAGATTGGTTTTGTTCGATTTGTTCTCTTTATTGTTTGCTTTTTAGATTCCACGTATAAGGGAAATCATAGTGTATTTGTCTTTTCCTCTCAGACTATTTGCATTTAGTATAATAGTCTCCAAGTCCATCCATGTTGTTGCAAATGACAAGATTTCATTCTTTTTTATGGCGCAGTAGTATTCCACTGCATATATACCATATCTTCTTATCCATTCAATCCTTCAATGTACATTTAGCTTATTAGCTGTTCTAAATAATGCTGCAATTAACATAGGGATACATTTATCTTTTGAAATTAGTGGTTTAATTTCCTTTGGATAAATACATCAAAGTAGATTAGCTGGAATCACATGTAGTTTTACTTTTAATATTTTGAGGAAGCTTCTTATTGTTTTCCATGGTGGCTGCATCAATTTAAATTCCTACAGAAATACACAAAGGCTCCCTCTATTATTTTTTGTCCTTTTGTAAATAATCTTTCTAATGGGTGTGAGGAGCATTTCCCTGATAATTACTGATGCTGAACAACTGTTATTGGCCATCTGTATGTCTTTTTAAAAATGTCTATTTATATCCTCTGCCCATTTTTTTATTGGATTGTTTGTTATTGCTGTTGTTTTGCCATTGGAGTGTTTGGGTTTTTAATATATTTTGAATATTAATCTTTATTAAATATATAATTTGCAAATATTTTCTACCATTCAGAAGTTTTTTTTTTCATACCCGTCATGGTTTTCTTTGCTGCACAGAAGGTTTTTAGTTTGATATAGTCTCACTTGTTTATTTTTGTTTTTGGAGTCAGATCCAAAATTCAACACCAAGACTGAAATCAAGAAGCTTACTGTCTATGTTTTCCTCTATGAATTTCATGGGTTTAGGTCTTACACTCAAATGTTTATCTATTTTCAGTTAATATTTGTGTATGTTATAATATAGTGGCCTAATTTTATTCTTTTGCATGTGGCTATACCGTTTTCCAAGCATTATTTATTAAAGAGACTCTCCTTTGTCCACTTTGTATTCTTGGCTACTTTGTCATAAATTAATTGATCATATAAGCATGGATTTATTTCTTAGTTGTTTATTCTCTTTTATTGATCTATGTGTCTGTTTCTGTGCCAATACCATATTGTTTTGATTACTATAGCTTTGTAGTATACCTTGACATCAGGGAGCTGCTACCGCCATCTTTGTTCTTCTTTCTCAAGATTTCTACGGCTCTTCAAGGTCTTGTGTGTTTCCCTAAAAATCTTGAAGTATTTGTTCTAGTTCTTTGAAAAATGCCATTGCAATTTTTATAGGCATTGCATTAAATCTGTAGATTGCTTGGAGAGTATGGACATTTTGACAACATTAATTTTTATAACCCAGGAGAGTGAAATATCACTCCATTTTTCATGTGTCTTCATTGAATTTCCTGCATCAATGTCTTATATATTTTCAACATACAGGTCTTTTACCTCCTGGGTTAAATTTATTCCTAGATATTATATTCTTCTTGATGTAACTGTAAATGGAATTTTTTCTTAATTTCTTTTTCTGATAATTTAGTATTAGCATATAGAAATACAACAGATTTCTGCATATTGATTTTGAATCCTGCAACTCTACTGAATTTATCTGTTAGTTCAACAGTGTTTTTGGTGTCATATCTATAATATGACAGTGGAAATGTTTAACCTATTGTGTGTCACTGTTCTCATCTGTAAAGTGGAAATAATTACATAATGTAACTCAGAATTATGGTGCAAAGTCATGAAAAAATTCTCTGTAGTAGGAAAACATGCAATCAACTTATCAAAAATACTAGACTATTGGGGAAGCTGGGATGGCTCAGTGGGTTAAGTGCTCACTTTGCAGCCCTGGGGATCGAGGGTCGAATCCTGACCCCGGCCCATGCGGGCCCATACGCTGAAATGGGGAGTGCCCCCAATTCAGTTCTCACCAGGGTGAGGCTCTGGCCCAGTTCCTGCCCTGTGCAGCCCCACGCCCACCGGTGGAATGAAACTATGTGAAAAAATCAATAATGTGCAACTATGGAGACTACTGGACCCTCCCCCTTCTCTCTGTCTCTGTATCTCTCTCTCTCTCTGTCAAAAACAATAAAAATAAATCTTTAAAAAATCCTAAAGTATTAATGTGTTGTTCTTAATGCCATAGAAAACAGCTTGGAAATTATCTAGTTTTGTTTAAAATCACACACAGACGCACATAACAAAAAATATTTTAAATTTCACTAATACATATAAATTTATACTTTCTGACTAATTAAAAGTCAACAAAGATCAATAAGATATTAAGTCTTAAGCTATTACTAATAAATGTTACAATATGATGAAAATATATATTATAATAGCCTGAAGAAGAATTAATGTTCTAAATAAATTAATGCTTCAAAATCAGTATTTTTCTAAGTAAACACTTTCCTTCTGTTCTTCACATAGAAACCTAAATTTGAGGATGCTGGGATGGCTCAGTGGATCCTAGTGTTGTATCCCCGCCCTGGCCTATGAGGACCCAGATGTTGAACTGGGGTATACCCCCAATTCGGTTCTTGTGGGGGCAAGTTTCCCATGTAGGAGGCCCTCAGCGTGGCTTGCCTCCCATGTGGGAGGCCCCAGCCCAGTTCCTGCCCTGTGCAGCCCACACTCACCTGTAGAGTGAAACTATATTGAAAAATTAGGGATGCATAACATGGAGACTGCTCTGGGCCCTCCCCCTTCTCACTGTCTCTTTCCACCTCTCTCAAGGAAGCCGGGATGTCTCAGTGGGTTAAGTACTCACTTTGCAGCCCTGGGGACCGGGGATCGAATCCTGGCCCCAGCCCGTGTGGACCCATATGCTGAAATGGAGAGTGCCCCCAGTTCAGTTCTTGCCAGGGTGAGACCCCGGCCCAGTTCCTGCCCTGTGCAGCCCCAAGCTCACCTGTGGAATAAAACTATGTGAAAAAACCAAAGATGTGCAACTATGAAGACTGTTCTGGGCCCTCCCCCTTCTCTTTGTCTCTGTATCTCTCTGTCAAAAACAATAAAAATTTAAAAAATTTAAAAAAAAACAATAAAAATAAATGATAAAAAAATAAATAAAAAGATACCTAAATTTGCAATTCAAGAAAGTTAATAGAACCATAATTTGGAGGAATAAACAATTATCTTCTTTAACTTGAGAAATAATCTAGATAAGACACAGATTCTCAAATAAAAGCCAATAAAATTAACTGCATTGCAAACCTTCATTCAGAGTACTCTTTCACAGTTCTAAGGGAGAAATTATAATGTTTAGTAGGTTGATCTTACTCTATAAAGTTAGAGAAAGCAGTTCTCTGAGGTATCAGGTAAACCTATTCTTCAGTATCCTCAGATACTCAATTCATACATATCGTGTCCAAGTTTCCAATCTGCTTTTATTGTACAGATCTAACAGGCAAACTCAAAATTTACTTATGGGTGTATTTAAGCAATATTGGGACAATAAGAAATTGTATTGAGCTTTACATTACTTTTAGTGTTTCCTATTATAATAAAAATTATATATCTATATATGTATATGTACACACACAGAGTTTTGCATTGAAATGGTATTTATATGTAGATAACATTTTATTTTATTTATATTTTTCTTGATGATCTTTGATCTTTGTTTTCTGAATGTTCACAGAAAATATACATCATTATAGAAAATTGCTGTTTTTAACAAAATGTAAGTTAAATTTTTTGATCAAGCAGAAGAGATATCTCTGCCAAGCCCATAGTATATCTGATACTATTGGAAACACCAATAAAAAATTGATTTTTTAAAAGCTATTTGCAAAAAAGTTAAATTTCTAAGTCAAAGATACTGAACTTAAAGGGAGTTTTCAAGTTTTGTTGTTATTGTTGTTTCTTTGTTTATTGTTAAAGCGATCTAATAGTCTGCAGAATAATAAATCTCTATCTGAGAAAAGAATAATTTAGTTAATCACTCTAAGAATCTTCAGCTCTGGGCACAAATAGGCCTTTATTTTCACTCATTCATTTTCTTCCAGTGACAGTCTTTGTGATAAAGCAACTTCAACAAGCAATAAGGAAAATGATCTATTCTTCTCATGTACATACTGCCTCACTTATTTTTTTCCACACACCCCTCAGGAGTTGAATGTCCTTATATTGCTGATCTTTACATCTCTACATATATTTATCTAGTCCTTCGGAATGTGTTGAAATATATAAAAGATAAAACAAAAGTTATCAAATTCCAGGGACAGATTCATAGACTATTTCGGCCAGAAGGATCCTTAGGATCCTGTTGGCCAGCACCTCACGTTGTACATGAGGACACCAATGTCTTCCTCACAGGCTTATTACCATCACCAATTCCTGCCAGCATAAAAAAAATTAATTAATTAATTGATTAATTAAACTTATTAATTTTGAAATCTACAGACATTAGAAAAGTTAAGTCAAATGCTGAAATCTTTTCAAGATGACTTTAGCAATGTCAGCTTTACGTGGTGTCCTTGTGATACCAAGAGCAGAGATACTGCCAAACCACTCAACGGGACATCTCCCAGAGTATGTCGAGCTCCAACATGAAGCAACAGATCTAACCATAGCACCCCTGTGCATTAAGGCAGCACTTTGCTTTTGATACGATGCTTTCCAAGCCATTCACTCATTCATTCATGTGCACTGAGCACCTCTCTGTGTGAGGCATCACAGAGTGGCCATAGGAACCGTTAAAAGATGAAATGCAAGTATCCCAGGACGGCTCTGTAGGTTGAGCCCTTGTCTTGCAGGCCCAGGGTCTGAGGATCAAGTCCCAGCCCCGGCCACTGTGGACCCATATGCTGAACTAGGGTGTGCCCCCAGTTCGGTTCTCACTGGGGTGAGTCTCCTATGTGGGAGGCCCCTGGTTCAGCTACCACCCCAGACATGCTTCCCACGAGGGAGGCCTCCGTGCTGATTTAGCTCTGCACAGCCCTGAGCCCACCTGTGTGGAATGAAACTATGTAGAAAACTAATGGTGTGCAACTATGGAGACTGCTCTGGGCCCTCCCCTTTCTCTCTCTCTCTCTCTCTCTCTCTCTCTCTCTCTCTCTCTCTCTCTCTCTCTGTCAAAAACAATGAAAATAAATATCTTAATATATATATATATAATGTGTGTGTGTGTGTGTGTGTGTGTGTGTATGTATGTATGTATGTGTGTGTGTGTATAAAGATATCCATCATATTAAGCGAAATAAGTCAGGCTGAAAGTAATCAATAAACATATGACCTCACTTACAGGTGGAATATAAAACAGAAAGTAACAAAGAAACAAAAAGTCATGGACACAGTCTGTAGTTTAGTGGTTACCTGAGGGTAAGCGGGTAGGGCTATGGGGAGGAGGAAGAGGGCATCCGATATATGGTGATAGAAAAAGAACTGACTCTAGGAGGTTGTAATGCAGAATTGTACACTTGAAACCTATGTAATGTTTATAAACTAATGTCACTCAAATAAATTTAACAATGAAAACAAACAGAAAAAAAAAAACAAAAACAAGAAGGTGATACAGACAGAAAGGTTCCTGCTGACATGGAGTTTATTCTGACGTGGAGAGATAGCAGCACATAAACCAGGAAATAAATGTACTGGTAACTAGGCTATACTAGTTCGAAGAAAAGGGGTATTAGGGTTTTGAGGAGAGTCTCTCTATAAAGGTTTAAGCTGAGGACTTTCGTAAGAAAAGTTAGAATAAAGCTAATTTACTTTTTCAATCATAGTTTTAAAAATTAGCATTTGTTAATACATTTCACACTGAAAGCTCAGGAAGTCAAGTGTATTATCATGCTCATTTTGTTTTCTACCAAAGACATGCTTGTTGAAATTTACCAACTACTTTTCAACAGCCACTCTCACTCAAGTAGCTTTTCCATCCCCAGTTGATGCACGAAACCAGGAAATTACCATAACGATCGAATTGTTTGGTGAAGACTAAACATGTTTCTTCTGAAAGCTTTTTCCAGAGAAATTCTTTTAAGAGTAAATATAAATACTAATATTCAGACAACGAATGGTTCTCTGCCACCACTGTTGTTATACATTGTTCAGGATAAAAGATTGCCCCTGACTTCACTCAAAATAAAAGAAGAAGAAAAAAATTAATAAAAAAGATAACTCACCTTATTTGGAATCTCAAGAAAGTGACTTTAGCTCTTTCAAGACTATTGCTTATCTCCTAGAAAAGGGAATAAATAACAATCTCAAGAACAATATTTACAAGTGTATCCATGTCCAGGATAAAAGATTGCCCCTGACCTCACTCAAAATAAAAGAAGAAGAAAAAATTAAGAAAAAAGATAATTCACTATATTTGGAGTCTCAAGAAAGTGACTTTAGCTCTTTCAAGGCTATTGCTTATCTCCTAGAAAAGGGAATAAATAAAAATCTCAAGAACAATATTTATAAATGTATCCATAATTCTCAATCTGTTGCCCATTTCTTAGAAAAAGCTTTGAGTTGGCCTACTAAGGTGAATATTACATAGCATTAATAAATGCCATTTACATGATGGATATATAATTACAGTAAATTCTCATCTAAATAAATTATCAGAACACCAGCCTAAAGCACAATCCTATTTGCAATTCATCTATTGTATTTAACATCCTATAAAGAGGTATTTTAGAGGCTCATACAATAATACGGTAAGCTGTTGATTCTGATTAACTCACTAATGAATGATATCTCCAGTTCTAAACATCTGTTTGATACCTTAAATGGGTGCCCTACCTCCTAAACCCTAAACTCTGTCAATGAACACAACCTCTTTTAACTATGTTCCTTGCTACTATTATTAATTATAGTAGCCAACAACTAATATTTATGCAAATAACTAGCAAGAAATAAGGGCTTCACTCAAAATCTACTGTGATAATAAAGCTCTTAAAAATGAAAGCAATTAGAAAAGTTGTAACTTGTCCCCATAATGGTAAACTGGATGAATTTTCAATGAAAAAGGTAAGAGTATATAGCCATGATTACACTGGCAAGATATTGAAATAAAATAGAATTCATAATTTATTTATTTATATTTCAAAAATCTAATGATAAATTCTGAGAAGCAAAGAAAGATAACCACAGATGATATGGATACTAAGGGAAAAATTCCACTGAGATTTGGATAATGCTTTCATCAAAAATCTCTTGCCCTCGTCAAAAATAAGAGCTTTCTTCAGTGATGAGCAGGCCATTAAAACCTTTGATGCATGGCCTCCATTAAAATGGGATTAGGGTCTACTTGAAATAAATCCATAGGATTTCTAGAGCTATAGGACATCGGGAAAGGAAAAGAAATAATCCAATTTTTAAATCTCATCCAAATATAAAGATAACATCAGAAAACCCACACAGAAATGTATGAAATTACTTTTTACAGTATATAAACATCATGACCACCATTACTCTGTCATCATATTCTTTAAGGGATACTTGATCCAGGTACATTATATTTCAGCTCTAGACTGATAGCCTACAAAACATCAGCATAAAGACTCCATGGAAGGATCACACAGCATTGAATACTATTAATACAAGGGGAAGTTGATAAGGTTTAGTTTCATATATGTGCAGTTAAAAGAAAACACATTATAAAATAGTTTTAGAAACAAAGCAAGTAGCCTTACAGAGGAATCAACAAAATGAATGATTGATAAACATACCTTCTCAGTAGATTTTCTAAACTATTGTAGTATAAAAAACATGAAAAACAGCTTCATAAACAGTGAATTCATCACTATTCAATGAATATATGGGTGCCTACTGTTAAAAAGAAATGATAGGCACAAAATGGAGTCGCCAAGCATCACAACAGGAAACCAATACTTAACCTAACAGCAATTTTGGCCTCTCTCCAGAATGTTATCTTAACTAGTCAATCTAAAATTTTCTGGTCAGAATCAGTAAGGTAATCTGCCTAATAGATCTTTTGCGAAGGTACTTTTATATGAGTTTAACATTTAAATAGTAGACTTCAAGCAAAGCAGGTAACACTCCATCATGTGTGTGGGCCTCATGAATCAGTTGAAGGACAATCTGAAAAGCATAACCTCCTCCACCAACGAAAGTATTATTCCAGAAAACCAGCTTTGGGTTCAACTGCAATTCTTCTTTGGACTTCCAGTCTACTAGTTTATCCTACAGATTTTGGATTTGATAAGCCCCCACAGTCTTATGAGCCAATTCCATAAAAGAAATCATTTTCAATCTTTCTCAATCTCTCTCTCATTCTATCTACCTCCCTACCTACCTACCTGCCTCTATTCCTACCTCTATCTCTATCACTATCTCTATTTCTATCTCCTGTTGGTTCTGTTTCTCTGGAGAACTCAGACTAAAACCTAGTGGTATTTTGATTACAGTGATGCCTTGGAATTCGAACTTAATCCATCCCAGAACTCTGTTCGACTTCCATGCTGTCAATACATCCCACGTAAGCAGCGTTTGGATTCTGAGGCAACATTCGCTTAATTTTTTTTCACTCGGATTCCATGTTTGAGTTTTGGGAAATTAGGATTCCAAGGCATCACTGTATTTAACAAAATAATGCAAAAAATGTGGTTTTAAGTGATAAAGAAGTGCTATCTATCATTTTAGTTGTGATTAGTATTTAGATTTTACTATATTCTATTAGCAAATTGGTTTGGAAATGGGACTGGGAGGCAAAGAAACTCTAGAATTGTCTGAATTCTGACCCTGTGCCACACTCTGCACTATCATCCAGATTATGCAATGTACGGTAGTCCTCTCCATAACTCTATTGCAGATACTATAATTTTACAGTGAAGGAAGCTGAAGTCCAAAAATATTAAGCATCACTTTCAAAGTCACCAGAGATAAATATTAGTAAATCCAGGCTACTAAATTCAGTCAACCTGACCCCAGAATCTTAAAGTATGTACTATGTATTTTTCAAAATAAAACATAGTTGAACAAAATTCAAGTTAAAAAATACAAAAGGATTCATTTCTGCTTTACTGTGTAATATGACCTTGAGTTTAGCATCAAAAAGACTTCAGGGACAGTATCAGAGGCATTCATGAAAGCTACAGGAACTGAACTGCCCATCCCCAAAGGCTCAAGTGCAGAGATTGGAGTGAAGCCGGTCACCTACCTCATCAAGGTGGGGTTAGAACCTCTCTGATATGCTCCTGACCTCACTCTTTCATCCCACCCTCCAAAAGGAGGAGTTCACTATGGATTGGACCACTTTTTTGTTTCTCTTTGGCTGTAGGAAAATAAATGGAGATGATTCTCAGTCTTAGTTCAAAACATCTAGTTAAGGGGAGTGGAAGAAACTGGGAAAACAATTTTATGTCTAAATCTGACTGTTGCTAATCAGTTTCAATCAATTGGTGTTATGCAAACAAGCAAAGCCAGTTCTTCAAATCTTCCAGTTTTTTTAGAGGGGCCAGAAATGTGAAACTTTATAAGAAATACTGAACTTTTAAGTATTGGCAATGAATACTAATTAAAAAGAGAGAGCATTGAGAGAGCCAACAGAGTTGAATAGATTACATCTCTAGGGTGGTTTTGACACAGGGAACCCCAATATACAAACTCTAAATGTAGTTATGAAACAAGATAATTAAAATGATAAGAAACATTTCACCCTGGCATTATTTGAAAAGTACATCAAAGATTAACTCTCGGTACATATTTATTTGCCTTATGACTTAATGGAGACTGAAGCAAAAGTGATTTATTCACTATTTGCCATCAACTTTTCTATTAATAGTTCATAGTCAAAAATTAGTGATTTCCTCTTTTCAGAAGTGCCTGTTGGCTTGATCCCTACAGCTCAGAAAAGATAAACAATAGATGCAATTACCTGGGTAATAAGAAGGGCACTCCATTCACATTTTTATTTCAAAGTAGACAAATTAATGTAATAGTAAACCAGATAAAGACTGTTAATATTTATCAGGCAGAACCATAAAGGCAATATGAAAATACCTCTACATTTTTAAAATCAAATGTAGAATTTCAGTTCTCAGAGGAGTCTGACCAGAAGCTGAAAGCAAAGCAAAACTCTTTATCCAATCAATTATTATGTAATCTCCACATTATCTTATTATAACTGAGTATCCACTGAAAACAGGAGAAATCTGATTTATTTTCTTAAATAATGTAATGGTTTGATTTTAAATTAAAATATATGTATATATATGTATATGTATATATATATATATACACACACACATATATGTGTATGTATGTTGTGTGTGTGTGTGGATATATATATATATATATATATATATATATATCCACACACACACATATATATACTACTTTACTAACCAATGCCTGCTAACCCTGTGATGATTTTAGACTTTTAGTTATTATGCTCTACCAACAAGCACAAAGCTGAGCCTGTTCAAATTAATTATTTTTTTATTGTTTTTGACAGAGAGAGAGAGAGAGATACAGAGACAGAGAGAGAACTGAACTGGGGGCACTCCCCAGTTCAGCACATAGGTCCGCACGGGCCAGGGCCAGGATTCGATCCTGGGTCCCTGGAGCTGCAAAGTGAGTGCTTAACCCACTGAGCCATCCCGGCTTCCCAAGCCTGTTCAAATTAAAAGAGGTCAGTCTTTCCAATCAGCACATTTTGTGATTCCTGTGCCACCCAATGAGCACTTGAGTGATGTTCTCTTTCCAATAATAATAGTAGATATCTTGAATATTGTTACTTGTGAGTGTAAGAAATAAAAGCATTGAATGTAAAATGTAAAAACAAATACATGCTGCCAAAACTCAAGCCTCAAGAGAATATTTTGGCTTCATGGAATATTTATGACATCTTGCACTCTCCATAAATGTCTGTACTAAAAAGTCAGTTAGGAAAATATAGTTGTTTATTTTACTTTCCTGATTTCACATAACTTCCAAATGACAGTATCAATCAGCAGCAGAAGAGCTCTAAGAGTTTCTCTCTTCAGGCTTGTACTCCGAGAAGTATACCACGCAAAGTTCCAACACTCTGATTGCCTTAAACACGTGTTGATCTTTCCCAGATGAAGAACTTACCTATACATCTTATCCTTATTTTTAATGTAATGCTATAAAGTAATCATCTGTTAGGAACTAGGTGAAGGTCACGGTAAACACTGGACAGTCACACAGGCTGCATTTCCAAGTGATGTGTTTTTGAGACTGATTAACCAGATGGACAACCAGAGAATACCAAATGTAGCACAGAAGTGATTTCAGTTAGTGCTTCCCTAGGGTATAATAAAGGATTCATTACCAGAGATTTTTACAGAGAAAGGTTCTAGTAAAATTTAATGAAAAAGTGAAGGGTAGGCAGCTGATTCAAAGCTAATAGCATAGAGTTGTCCTCAAAATGAAAAAATTTGCTCTCTCTGGGTATTTTTCAATAGTTGAGGCCAGCAAGGTCTGGCAGGCTATGAAATGACAATGTATGTACTTAGTTAAGTTTAATTGGAAGCTTTTGATCCTTCCCACCACCAAATGACAAGTTCAATAGATTTTTTTTTCATTGAACAGACTAATTGCTGAACACAATTGTCTTAAATTGACTGGTAATTCAACTTATGCCTATATAACACTAAAACAGATCAACCAGAGGAGGGAAAAAAACAATCAAGTGGATTGGGTTCACACAAATTTAGCTGATTGATATAACTTTCCATCTTTTATCCCACTATTTCTGTGTTAGAGATAAACAGCCTCAGCTCAGCAGCAATTCTGTCAAACCCTGAAGCCTACACACAAAACCCACCTGACCTCATTCTTCATCATTAAATTTCAGACTTTCTATTTTTGCCTTTGGGGAAGTAATATCACACTTGCCTCCTCCACACTAAGCAGTAAGCTTGGCCAGCCCAAGGCAAAATAATAAAATTAAGTCCGCTCAAAGGTTGCTCCAAGTCTCCTAATCAAAGGATTTGTGCTTCTTGATAAAATTTCTACCATTCTCACAGGCTTCTGACATTCTCTGGATACCCTGTCAACTGCTGTACAGACCATACTCAAACCTGTCTCTCCCAAGAGCACTTAACTTCCCAAGTTCTCGTGAGCTTCAATCCTAGTGCTTTACGATGGTTTTTGATAATGAAAAGGGTGTCCCAAAATTCACACAAGATTTGAATTTTGCGTCATTTGTGCGGTAAAGTGTTGTCAACGAAAAAAAAAAGACAGCGTGACAGCTGACAGTTCAGGGTTATTAAAACTGGAGCACTACACAAAAGAACAATGCATTTTCATTGTTGAGCAATGAAAATTTACGATTTTTAATTAAAAACCTGTGTTTTCTATCAAAATTACTTCTTGCATGAATTTTGGGACACCCTTTAGTAAACTACTTGAGGATTATAAAACTAAGGCTGCTAATGAATTATATTCCATATAACTATGAACAGCTTAGGAGACGTTGGCACAGAATATTGGGTGAGGAGATGCTCAGACTGCCCTGAAGGTGAAGCAGGCAAAGGATGTGGCAACCCTAGCTTTCAGTGCTCCTACACTGGCAGGTTGTAAGGTGTTTGCACAAGTAAGGCTGATCCTGACGACCTCATTTACTTTGTGCTTAAGAAGTTACAACTGTCACTCTAAGGATAGAATGGGGAAGTTTTATAAACTGAAGAAGCTCATGGCTGTTAACCACCTTCAGGGATTCTGACTCACTATATCTAGGCTGGATGCAGGAACCTCTATGTCTTGGCAGTAATACAGGTAAGTTTGAGGAACAGCCAAGACTGAATGCTATTTAACTAGATTCTGGTCATTAGATGATTAGCCAAAATCTCAAAAAGATTGTGTAAATAGAAGAAGCCAGTCACAAAAGACCATATATTATATGATTCCATTTATATGAAATATCTAGAATAGGCAAATCTATATAGATTAACAATATAGTAGTGGGTACTAGGGATGGAGAGGAGCAGGGAATGGCAAATAGGATGGTGATAGCTACATAGTACAGAGTTCCTTTATAAGCTGATGAAAATATTCTAAAATTGGCTGTGATGATATTTATACATATTTGTGAATATACTAAAAACCATTTACTAGTGCATATAAAATGGAAGAATTTTATGATGTGTTAAGTTATAGCTCATAAAGTCGTAAAAAGAATTATGATGATATGCAGTGCAACATATATCTCTTTACAACTATGACAGAAAACTACGTCACCCTGTGTCACTCATTTTGGATGTGAGAACTTATAAAGAGCTCCAATGAAATTTCAGGAAAAAAGGGGAAGCTGGGATGGTTCAGCAGGTTAAGCACACACTTTGCAGCCCTGGGGTCCGAGGATTGAATCCCGGCCCTGGCCCATGAAGACCCATATGTTGAACTGGGTTTTGCCTCCAGTTCATTCTCATAAGGGTGGGCTTCCCATGTGGGAGGCCCCAGGTCTGGCATCGGAGGCCAGAGGCTCTGGCCTGGTTCCCACTCTGTGTGACCCCCACCCACCTGTGTGGAACAAAACTGTTTTGGGAACTGATGACGTGCAACTGTGGAGACTGCTGTGGGCCCTCCCTCTTCTCTCTGTCAAAACAATAAAATTAAAATCTTAAAAACAAAAGAGAAGCTTCAGAAAAAGATATGGAAAAAAAATTTTATTTTGCAATTGTGATAAAAAGAATAAAACACCTAGGACTAAATTTAACAATGGATGTGAATAACTTATACCCTGACAACTACAGAACATTATTTTAAAAAATTGAAGAAGACGTGAAGAAATGAAAAGATATTGTGTTTATGGATTGAAAGAATGACAACAGTTATAATAGCCATATTACCCAAAGCAATATACAGATTTAATGCAATACTCATCAAAATCCCAATGACTTTTTTTAAAGAAACAAAACAAAATATCATCACATTTGTATGAAATCACAAAAGACCCTAAATAGCCAAAGCAATCCTATGAAAAAAGAAGGCAGGAGGTACCACATTCCCTAACGTTAATTTATACTACAAGGCAACAACAATTAAAATGTCATGGTATCGGCAGAAAAGTAAGCCTACAGACAAATGGAATAAAATTTAAAACCCAGAAATAAACCCATGTATATGAGAATTGTCCATAATATATCCAAACATGTAATATGAAAAACAGAGGCATTTATGGCTGGATTTCTTCCTGGATAGCCCTCATATATGGGCAGATAATTTTTGACAAAGGAGTCAAAGATATACAATGGATAAAAGGAAGTCTCTTCAATAAATGGTTATGGAAAGTTGGCAAGCCAAGTTCAATAAATAAAACTAGACTGCTATCTGTCACCATACACCAAAATTAACTCAAAATGGATGAAAGACCCAAATATAAGACCTGAAACAATACAAAGCATAGAGACTAAATTTATAAACCTTGGGTTCAGAGAGGATTTTATAAACTTGACCTCAAAGGCAAGGAAAGTAAAGGCAAAAATAAGTGGATGGGACTGTATTAAACTAAAAAGCTTCTGGACAGCAAAGGAAACCATCAACCAAGTAAAGAGGGCACCAAACAAATGGGAGGAGAGACTTTCAAACAATACCTCCAGTAAGAGCTTAATATCCAAAATACATTTAAAAAGTCATACAACTCAACAACAAATAAACAAACAATCCAATTAAAAATTGCCAGAGGACGTGAACAGATACTTCTCTCAGGAAGACAAATGGCCAACAGGTGTATGAAAATATGATCAACTTCACTAACTTCTATAGACATGCAAATCAAAACCACAATGAGGTACCACCTGTTAGAATGGCTATTATCAACAAAGCAACTAGTAACAAGAGTTGGAGAGGTTGTAGGGGAAAAGGAACCCTCATATACTGCTGGTGAGAATGTAAATTAGTATAGCCACTATGAAAAACAGTACAGAAGGTCCTAAAAAATTAAGAATAGATTTAATATATGACTTAGCAATCCCTTTTCTTGGTATCTGCCCCAAAATACTGAAAACATTTACCCCTATGTTCATTGCAGCATTATTCACAGTGATCAAGACATGGGAACAACTAAAGTGCCCTCTGACAGATGATGGCAATGATAAAGAACATGGGGCACATATCATACAATGGAATATTTCTTGGCCATAGAAAAAATGAAATATTGCCATTTGCCACAACACAGATGGATCTTGAGATTATCATGATGAAAAAGTAAGTCAGAAAAAGTCAGGAATCATATGACTTCACTCATGCAGGATATAAAACCAAAAGCAATGAACAAACAAGACAGACAAAAGACCAAAAATGATAGACACAGACAACAATTTAGTGGTTACCAGAGGGTAAGGGGTGAGGAATGTGGTAGAACAGATTAAAGGCCAAATAAAATATATCATGATAGAACAGGAATTGACCCTGGGTGGTAAACACTCAATGTGATATATAATGTATTATACTTGAAACCTATGTACATATGTACACATGAAACTCACATAACTTTACTAAACAATGTCATCCCAATAAATTTAAGAAAAACTAAAGAGTTTCAAGTCTAAAAATAGTGTCAGGTTTTTAAATTCAGATTTTATTTTTCTTCTAACACTCTACTCTCCATTGGTGACTTGGTGATTGAAACCCTGTGGTGGCTCTACTCCACTACTGATGTGAAGTGACAGTCCTCAGAAAATTACCAGGGAGAAGCCATCCATAATGTAAAATAAAGTTCCCTATGGATGGCAGAGTTGATATCATTTTTATGACAATATGCTGTCTGCTTTTTACTTGTGTGGATGATTATTTAATTAAGAGCACATTATGTCTGTCGGGCAAAGTTGTTCTCCTGGACACCTACCAAATCTTAATAAGAACACTCTGACATCCAGTGTTCAAAGCCAACACAAAAGTTTGTCAACCATGAGGAAGAAGTAGCTACTTTCTTGCTTAGGCAGAATTAAGGTTTTATTTTCTATAGCCATGGCCAATTAACAATGTGTGAAGCAATCAAGAGACCAATGAGAAAAAGTGCAATCCTCTAACTATGTCTTTAAAAATATTTTAATAGGGGAAGCTGGAATGGTTCAGCAGGTTAAGCACTCATCTTGCAGCCCGGGGTCCAAGGATTGAATCCCAGCCCTGGCCTGTGTGGACCCACGTGCCAAACAGGGGGCAAGCTTCCTATTTGGGAGGCCCCCAGCCAGTTCCTGCCCAGTGCCCACCTGTGGAATGAAACCATATAAAGAACTAATGACATGCAACTATGTAGACTGCTCTGGGCCCTCCCCCTTCTCTATGTGTCTCTCTGTCTCTCTGTCTCTGTCTCTCTCTCTGTCAAAAACAATAAAAAAATTTAAAATATTTTAATAATTTCAATGAATAAATAAAATAAATAAATGAGGGGTTCTTTGAATAAATAAATGAGGTAAATAAGAGGATATATTAAATCTTCATATTTATCTTGGCAACTGATACTAATAAAATTGAGTGAACCAGTTTTAGGATCATGTTTTGAGGTGCTACTAATAATTCCTGATTTAAATACATACTATTAAAATGAATGGTATACACTATCAACTCTTAAATACATAAATGCCAATTAATTCTTAAATATATTTATTGAGATTTAAGACTGCATCCATACCCAATAAATATTTAGACATTAAATCAGAGTATGTTTGAACTGCTTGTCAACACTGTTTCCCTTTACTAAGCTTAGATACCATACTTTTATTTTTCATGGAAGAAAATTTAATCAAATCTCTTAGTTTCTAGATAAGAAATTGAAGGCCATGGGGAAGCTGGGATGGCTCAGTAGGTTGAGCGCTCACTTTGCAGGGCCGGGTGTTGGGGACCATCCAGGTTAACAAAAGTAAATTCGACTTCCCCAAAAGAGCACCAGCTATCAGAAGTCACATGAAACCTTATGGTTTGGCTGGTGGCTAAAGTTAGCCCATTGCTTAGCACCCAGCCCCAACCAATCACCTTTTGACAAATACCCCGCCAAACAGATAGCCCTGCCCTCCTTTGTCCCTACTGCATATATACCGCTGTAACCGAAATAAAATTTTGAGGCTTGATCAGAATCCTGTCTTGCCTCCATTTCTTCGTGTCTCCTGTCTCTTGTCCTTCATAGGTTCCCCCTCGAGCCACGTTGTCGTGCCCCGCTGGATGGGGCACAATTGCCCGGGCACAGCCGGGGACCGAGGATCGAATCCCGGCCCCAGCCCGTGCGAACCCATGTGCTGAACTGGGGAGTGCCCCCAGTTCAGTTCTCTCTCTCTCTCTCTCTCTCTCTCTGTCTCTCTCTCTCTCTGTCAAACACAAACAAACAAACAATAAAGAAAGAAAGAAAGAAAGAAAATGAAGGCCAGAGATATGAACTTACCTGCCCAATTTCTTCTTTTTTTAAATATATATTTATTTATTTATTTATTTTTGACAGGGAGAGAGAGAGATACAGAGACAGAGACAGAGAGAGAACTAAACTGGGAGAGCTCCCAGTTCAGCATATGGTTCTGCACGGGCCAGGGCCGGGATTTGATCCCTGGTCCCCGGCACTGCAAAGTGAGCACTTAACCCACTGAGCCATCCCGGCTTCCCCTTCTTTTTTTTTTTTTAATATATATATATTTATTTATTTATTTTTTACAGGGAGAGAGAGAGATACAGAGACAGAGACAGCCAATTTCTCACAGCCAGAAAGTGCTAATGCTGGGATCAGTTCCAGGATTATAGGGTAGAGACCTCCCCTAGAGATACAAGTCCAATTCAGACCCTAAAGCACCACTCACAGTTTGATATGGCTTCCAAGAACAATGCATTATTCAGCTTGTGCTGACATTCAAAAAAATCATAGACTGGATGTTCTAATCAATAAAAATTATTTTTTTCATTTCTGAGGGATAGAAAGGCTAAGATCAAGGTGCTGGTTGATTTGATTTCTGGTGAGAACTCTATGACTTGCAGATAGCTGCCTTCTCACTATTATATATCCTCTCATGGCCTTTCCTCAGTGTGGGAAGAGAGAGAGACAGAGACAGAGATAGAGATGGGGGGGTGTCTTTCTCTCTCTTCTCCTGTTGTAGTGGGAGCCCATCATTATGATTTTATTTAACCTTAATTTCCTTCTAAAAGTCCTTTTCCCAAATACAACTATATTGGTGTTTAGAGCTTCAATATATGAATTTGAATGGACACAATTTACTCCATAGTGTACATCATGATTCAAGGAAACAGGTTACAATGGCCACACTGCCATATTGCCTCTGACCCTACTGGGCCTGATAATCCAAGAATAGTATTTTGTTCTCTATTCATCCTCAAGTTTCAACTATTCACTCATTCAACAAATATCTAGTACCTACTACAGACCAAACACTGTACCAGGCACTAGAGATATGAAACGTAAAACCATACTTTTAATCTTCAGAGTACTTTGATTCAGTCTCACTAGTTATTAAGAACTGCATCAATATTTTGAATGATTTAACTATCAAATTAACACAAGTCTGTACAACAAACTATATTCTAAACACTCTGGACCAGGCACTTTATAAACTCCTAGTCTCTTTAAAAATGAATATATCCTGTCAACACATATTTGTCAATTACTACATGAAAGACTTTTAAACTTTTAGTATATATGATTCATTTAATACCCACTACAATATGAGATAATATTTTCATTCCTCAGCTGAGGGAAACAAAACAGAAATGAGAGAGCATCTGTCTAAGGATGCACAGCGGTCCTTGTGTTGCCTCTCAGAACTTCATGGCCTGACCCCATTATCTGTTAGCTTATATTTAGCACAATGGGAAGAGTAACAACAAAAGGCTTAAAATCAGAACATTTAAACTCGTAACAAATATGAGAGATTAGTCTTATACCACTAAATGAGCAAACTGATTCTCCATTTGGTTGGAGGGAGGGGGTTGGGGGAAGAGGGATAGAAGCATCTGTTCTACAGACCCAGTTGCATAGTCCAATCTGGTCTTATTCGCAACAAAGTAAATTCTGCATTGTAATTTCTACCTGTCTGTTAGCCCTTTAGTACTAGGTCTCCTAACTCTCAAATGTTTTGCCTCCTTTGTCTTTCTCCACCCTTTCCATTGCCTTTGTTTTTTAGTGCACATACACAAAAAAGCACACTTTGTAGTTAGTTACCTTCACCCTGAAAAGACACATATTACACATGCAATTTTTCTCAATGTGCCTCAGTGTGGCTTTTGTATGGGATTATTATACAAGAAAATCAATACCAGCTATTTCAAAATGATGGTTAAGGAACATTCAAACTCCTCTTTCATATCTGTCTCCTTTATGCAAACTCCATTTACACTGCAGGTGGAAATGTAAAGATTGTTCTGTTTTCAGTTTTAAAACCTCCTGAGATATTTTCTGTTTAAACAGAACCATTCTTTAATTAGAACCAGGTAAAGTAGTGATAGATAAGCAAGTGCACCTTTCAAAATTGGCCCAACAGAACGCAAGGTTTTTAATATGCCTTCCCCATGGAGAGTTTTGGGGTATATTCCTAGAGTAGCAATGAGAAAAGGAGAAGGGAGATGGAATTGCACATACGGAAACAGTGATACCAAAGCACACAACCAAGAACATTCCTATCTTTTAAAGAAACTCTTTTATCAGCAATTAGCTACATTAAAACAACTATCATCAAGTTTGATTTTTCCAGTTGAAACTGATACAACTAGTTGGTCTACCTTTTCTTGGCTATGGAAAGCAAAAGGTCACTGAGCAAATAGCATTGGAAAGTACTGTAGGGGAGGTTTTGCATTGTTCGTTTGTTTTTTAAGACATGCTCAATTATTTTTTGGAATTTTTTGTAAAGATTGATCTTCATTTAAGAAATAAGCATTGTCTCATTATGTATCTTGTTTTCTTTAGTTTAATAGAAAATGAGGACAATACCAACATACCATAAAAACAACTTTCTGCAGATACAGTCGATGTGCTCTCTTTCCTTCCTATTCTTGCGGAATGGCAGGGCTCAGCTGAAAGGATATATATACGACTCTGACACAGAGAAGACATCAACTGACCTGCATGGACATTGTCTGGGACTGGTGAAGATTAGCATGCAGTCCTACACAGTTATAAAATCTCTCTACTTTCACTTCTTAAAATGTCCATTTACTCATTAGTAATGCGACAGTAGCATTCTTAGACATGTGTTTTCATGTACAGGTTATCAACCACTTCTATCTATTCAATAATATAAGCCTTATAGGAAGATTTGACTATACGTAGGTATGTGAGAGAAATTTATGAAATCCAGTTTTTCCTCAAATATACACTTAATCAAAATTTTCTTCTAATTTGCATTGTTTCTATAAATCTTTTTTTTAGATAAACAAAAAAAATTTTTTTTATTGTTTTTGACAGAGAGAGAGGGATAGAGAGAGAGAGAGATACAGAGACAGAGAGAGAGAGAGAGAGAGAGAGAGAGAACTGAACTGGGGGAGCTCCCAGTTCAGCACATGGGTCCGCATGGGCCAGGGCCGGGATTCAATCCTGGGTCCCTGGTGCTGCAAAGTGAGTGTTTAACCCACTGAGCCATCCCGGTTTCCCCCTGTAAATCTTAACTAGTGACATGAGCCAATGCCTTTGAGTTTTGTATCATGGTACCTGCTGACCCTCTATAAAATGATTTGCAATAATGAGATGTATTATGACTGGGTTTTCCACATTTCTGTTGACTAGGAATGATTATATATTCTTCACCCTTAACTAATGTTTTAAAATAATTTTAATCTAAAATTCAAATATGTATCTATATATATATATGTGTGTGTGTGTGTTTGCTTATGTGTGTATGTATATATATATATATATATATGTATATATATATGAATGACATCTATTTAGTGTCACAAAAAATATGATCCTACCATTTTTCCATATAAAATTTACCTTTCATTTAAAATACTGATATTTTTGGCAAGGCATATTTCAATCAAGGAATGATTTAATACACATCTGGAAATATTCATTTGAGGAGAAGGAAACACATTAAGTGGAAAAAAAAATGCATTGTCCCCTGCAAGAATATTGATATGAGCATACGGATGGTACATCACTATTGCAGTTTACTAGCAAGAATCTCTAGTTTTTTCCCTTAGGGTCAATTTTGTACTGTAATTTCAAAACATTGGAAAGTCATATTCTTTCACCAAGTTGCAAAATTATTCCTTTCTTGCATCAAAAATTGATTTTTCTGAGTGTTTTCCATTTTATCACAAGTAATTTATTGCTAGGTGCCCTTATGAGACAGCAGGAAATATGCTTACCTCTTCAATATGCTTTTCATAAAAAGTAGAGTAGATTCCACCAGGAATATTTAGTCACATCAGGAGGGAAAGAATTTGACTAACTTGTATATTCTTATGAAAGTGTTGAGAAGAGGAATTTTCTAAATAAAGTTCTGATCTTTGTCAAATTTCTCTTCCTAGGGATAATGCCAATTTTGACTGCAGTGGCAAGAAAAACTTACCTTCTGTTTATACGTTTCGGCACAATTTGGGTAGAAAAGCATAAACAGCAAACTCTGGAAATTCAATTGTGATGAAATGCTGCAGTGTTGTGTACAAAGGAACTCGACTTTGTTAACTTTTGAAGGAAATACAATCAGCATCCTATCACTAATGATTTTCCATTCTGCGCTTGTTATAGGATTCTTTTAAATCAACAATTAAAGAACTGAAAAATCTGTGTTCTCTTTAATTACAAGGTATTTAAAAAATTATTTATTTAAGATGGACCTTAAAGATGACATTTTTTTGTCCACCAATTCCATTATTACACAGATGAGGAAACAATATCCAGGGAAGGTGTGTCAGTCAGGTTTCAGCCAGTGAAACATAACCAGTAGGATACGCATAATAAGGGATGCTATGAATTAAATTGTGACCCGCCCCGTCTCCCCAAAGGATGATAAATTCTTAACCTCCAGCTTCTATGAATGAGACCATATTCAGAAGGCCTTTGTACTTAAGGATCTGGAAATAACATCATCTTGGATTGTTTAAGGTAATCTTTGATTACCCTGAATCCAATGACAAATGTCTGCCTAAGAGACACACAGAGGAAAGACACACAGTGAGAAAAGAAGAAGGTCATGTGAAGATGGAGGCAGATATTGGAGTTATGCAGCCCCAAGCCAAGAAATACTTTGAGTCATCAGAGTTTAGAAGAGTAATGGAAGGACCTTCCCCTAGCCCTTGGAAGTAGCACAGCCCTAACCAAAATCTTTACTTCACATTTCACACCTTAGATTTGTCAGAGAATACATTTCTGTTGTTTCAAGCCAGTGAAATTGCAACAATATTTTTACAGTAGCCCTAGAAAACAAACACAGTATAGCTCATCAGAAAGAGCAGGCTGGAACTCTTGGGCATAAGCTAAGGTGGCAGCCCCCAGGCAGAATTTCTTCTTCCAGGAAACCTCAGTTCTGCTTTTAAGGCTTTTAAATGATTGAATTAGGCCCATGGAGATTATCTAGGATAAACTCCTTTACTCAAAGTCAAATGACTATGAACATAAATCACATCTATAAAATACTTTGCCAGTATCACCTAGATTAATGTTTAATTGAATTCCTGGGGACTATAGCCCAGCCAAGTTGACACATAAAACTGACCATCACAGAAGATAAGTGGCTTGCTTAAAGTCACAAAATCAGTAACAGTATTCTGACTTTCAACCAAATATTAAATATATTAACGTAACTCTTAGATCAGTCAGCTGACATAGAAGATGGATACCAACTAACATTTATTTATACAAGGGCTGTCCAGAAACTATCCAGCTGTGTAATATGAAAAGTAGAGGCATTTATGGATGAGTTTTTCAGATATCCCTCATATGTATAGAAACAAAGAAGATAGTAACATAGATAGTCTTAGCCAAGTCAACCTTAGAAACATGGCACTGGGAACAGAAGCCAGCAACTTCATCTGTAAATGAACTGGGATGAGAATAGAGCCCCAAGGTGCATGTTTGTATACTAATAGATGGTGATGATCCAGCTAACTAAAAGGACTTCTATGTTGTTGAAGGGGTTAGTCACGTAGTAGAGGAGAAATGAATTGCCCCAGACAACACCGCAGCATTGATGGCCTATAAGGAGACAGTGGAAAACAAAGATGGGAGCACAAAGAACAGGAAGAAGACAGAAATTGCAACAGCATAATTCATTAAGTGGATGTTGTGTTTCTGTTATGTAGAGATGGGACCTGACTTACAATGATCTGATAATTTTTCAACTTTACAATGGTAAGAAAGTGATATGCATTCAACAGTAACCATACTTCCAATTTTGAATTTTCATCTTTTCCTGGGCTATAGGCAGTAAGATACTCTCTTGTGGTGCTGGGCAGTAGCAAGGAATCTAAGTTCCCCTTCAGCCACTGAAGCACCAGGCTAAGCAGCCAAGACTCCACAGTGTGTTTAAATGAATTTCAGTTCACAGTATTTTCAATCTATTATGGGTTTATCAGGTCTTAGCCCCATTATAAGTCAAGGAACATACATAAATCCTTGTCCATATATCATACTAAATTATTTGATTCTTGTTAATGGAAGAGTAATTTGGATCCATTTGAGGTTTGTATAAAGCTAGGTCTTGCTTCCAGGTGAGCCCGGGGGTCCAGAAGTCTACCATAGGGCCTCTGTTTCACTGAGTTTTGATTAGCATGACCTTCCCCTTAACTTGATTAATCAATTTTAGCCCACAGTTTCCTGACTGTCCCAAGAGCTCCCTTTTTTTTAGAGCATTTACATCAGAAAACTTGCAATTATATGCTATTTCTCTGTCCCTTTTCAGCTGTAATTATTCTCCCAATTTCCTTCCACATTTAAAACCCAGAAATGTCTTTCTCAGAGATTTAGGAGCCATCCCTTCGGTATGTGGGAGGGGAAATAACTTTGATAAGCACTGATTAGCGATCCTAAGTGGCCTAATTACATTGACTAACCTCTCCTCTAATTCTCCAGTGCTTTCTGCTTGATCCCTATGTGCTTAAAACTCCTCCACCTTTTGTTTCAGTGGAATCAAGGTCAGTATCACTTTCCCACTGAGATAGTCTCAAAAAAAAAAGTTTTCCTTTCTTATTCAACTCCGTCCAATGCAATTTTTCTTTGACAGCTCACATAAATCAGAGCTTCCCAAACTATGTGCAGTGACATGGAGGATCTTGTACATGAATCAGAGATATGTTAAAATATTTACAACCTGAGCAGAGCAACTAAATGGAACCCATGCACCCAGAGTCCCAGGTTAGTAATCTCTGGGTGCAAGGAGCCTCTTTCATTTACCTATATTCATTTGTATTTATATCATTCCCTGTGTTAACTCTTCTGAGAAAAAGATGGGAGGTCATTGACATTAATGATAAAAAAACATCAAATTACTTACTTAATACATATTTATAGAATGTTTATTATGCTCAAACATTGCATTCAAATTTAAACGAGTTTTGAAGAACCAGGAGAGGAGAAACAAAATTACACTTGAACTTAGCCAAAAGGCCGAGAAGCAATAAGAAGCAAAAGTAAAAGTGCTCATAAAGAAACTGAAATATAACATCAGGTAATAAAAATACTAAAGGGGACACTTCCAAGAACATAACAAATTAGCAACAGTACAAAGATTTTTAAAAAACATTTATTAATTGACTGGATGGACATAAGTAGAAAGTCAGATTAGGAAAATGCAGTTTTATATGGAGAGACCAAGGGCAAAATTTAGTAAAGGAGAAAAGTTGGGTGAGTTGTGGGCAGTGTTGTTCTGTGAACTTTCATAAAGAATATAAGTTCTCCAATTCTGATATATGTTGTCAGGTGAAAAATAAAATAGATCAACAAACTTTCATCTGGATTTGAGGAGCAAGCAGGACAAGCTATTCAATATGTCTGTGGTGACGCAGAAGAGGAGCTGTGGAGTCTTTAAAGAACTTGCTTCCTCATCAGTGGAGGGTTGGTCCTACCTGCAGAAGTGTTTGCCTGGCATGTGGCACTTCCTGACTTGCCCAGCCCTGAAACTCTCCCTGGAATTATTTCTTCCAGTTCTGCTCTGTGGTCTGCAGGCTGAGCTCTTCTAAACAATCCATTTTGCATCTCAGCTTGTGAGAAATTGGGGTTAATCTGTTATATCCAAACTATCGACTATTGTTATCCATCTTTTGGCTTGAATTCTGAAGACCCCAATGAAGTTTCTAGGTGACAAAAGAGATCTGCCACTTGCCCCTCACCTTCTGGCAATCTATAAAATCCCAGTTCGTTAGGGGACTGAATGCTTCATTTGGATCCCATGTTCTACAACCAGCTAATTCTTTGAATCTGGAGGCCTCACACAAGACCACAAAAAGACAGAACCTGGGAGATGATCTGGCACAACCTGCCTTTCTGGCGGCCTCTGCCTCCCTCATGTTCATTCAACCGAGTCCCTGCTGTGAAACAGGAACAGTGCTGAACCTAGGGGTACAGTTATGAAAACATTTGTTTTCCTAGAGTTGAAAATCAATTGGGGAGCCCAAAGGTACAATGGAAATGCTGCAAGGAGAAGCATGGGATGCTGTGACAAGGAGAAGGTGGCCAAACCTAGTGAAGGATCAGAAGGTCTTCTCAGAAGTGACATGTCAGCAGTTGAGGCTTGAAAAGTAAGCAGAAATTAGCCAGGTGACTGTCTTCTCAACCCCAGGCATCCAATCCCTGCATTTCCCAGGCTCCAAAGGTCACCCCTGCTTTTGGTGCTTCATCCTAGCTTTTATTTCCCAAGAAATACTGCATTTCCCCCAGTCACTCCATGCCCACCCTCTACTATGAAAAAGTAAGTTCTTGTTTCACATTGTCTCGGACCTCTGTAAACTGTGCTCATACATGATCTGAGATTAACAGTCTAACTCTGCCATTAACAAATTTTGTGAGCAATGGAGGTCATATTTTTTGTGTGTATGAGATCCATATTCCTAAACTGTACATGGGATAGGCATGACTGACTGCATCACAGAGAGAAAAGTTAATTAAATAGTATTGTTATAGTTGTTACATTTTAAAGGAGAATTGAAGAGGAATATTATCAATTTCTATTAGGAAATTTGCTTTCAAAACACCCATCCCTCCCATGTTTACACTTAGATCATAATCTTTACCATCACCACCACCACCACCATCATCATCATCATCATCACCACCACCAAAGCTAACATGTTGATTGCTAACATGGTGGATGCACATAGAGACACTGTAGAGATACATATTCAAATCATTTAATCCTCCCAACAAATCTATGATATTAGTATTATTATGTCCTAAATTTACAAATGAAGAAATGAAGCAGGACGAGATTAGACATCTTGTCAAATGAAGTCAAGAGTAGTAAAGTCTGTTAGCATATCATGACAGACCTCCCTTTACTTCCTGATTACCTGTTTCTAGACCCCTCCAATCATTGTGCCCCTGGTACTGTCCTATGTGGTCGACATTAAAATCCAGAAGGAGTTTGGCCCATTTTTATCTTTAAAGTATCACAGCAGAGCTGTCTATTACAAGACAGTGATGCTGCAATCACAGAAAATTTCTAGGCACTTCTTGAACATGCAGACACACAGAGTTACAGATGTGGCAGTGTTCCACTTCACAGTCACCACTGGGTAACTGATTTCATTGAGTGGTAGCAAAGAAGCAGGTAAAATGAAAGCCTCCTGCCAAAAGTGTTAGCTGTCTTTTTGAACAACATCAACCTCTATTTGTAGAGAATAGCATGTGCATCTGTCAGGACACTTGACTCATTGCCTCTATTCCAGTCTCCGGATTATTCAGAGAGTAAAGAAAATGTGATGTTATCAGAGAACCCTGTGTCTTTTGTTACACTGGGAAGGGACATTTTGGCTATGGATTATCACCACTGACACTCAAGATAACAATGAGTTACTTTCTCATTTTCTCAGTTGAAATTCATGGGAGACTTTCTTTGGAATAAACAGGAAATTGAGAGTCCTGAAATAGTACATGCTCAAAGCACTCGTGTATAGGCCATCTTAGAAACAAAGCTGAATCTATTAACTGTGAGGGACACATCTAAGAATGTTTGCTAAATAGTGAGGTAATAGAAAAAATAAGACTAAGAAAGAATGAGTCAATAAACAAAAACTGTTTATTCAAAAAAAATGCAGTCTCCTCAGGAAGCCATACACTTATTGAGAAAAAGTCAAATCACTTACTTGCTGAATGACCATGGCACCTCTTCCACCCTCACAGGTTGCGTTGTCCAGCAACGAGTTAGCTTATCAGGAAGGAGTGAGATGAGCTGAGGAGCTACACAAGCCCACACTAATGCCAGTAGAGAAACTCCTTAGGTTATTGACACCTGGCCTTTAAGTACTCCACTTTTCCCAGAAAGGTTATTTCTTATAAACAGAAAGCTTCTGTTGCCACAGACTTAGTCAGATGTTTCCCCCTTCTTACATACACTCAATAAATATACTAAGTAGCACTGGAGTAAAGTACCTCTCCGACAGAATGTTCTATGGTCCCTCCAGCTATGCCTAAGCACCTATCTTTATTGGACAGTAAGAGCCCTAGGAGCAGTGGGTATGCAAGGGCAGAAATAATGTTGTTTTTTTGTATGGGGATTGGAGATGAATGTGTTATAGCAGTGAGTTGAGTTTAGTAGTGTGATGAATGAATGGGTGCATTCTGTTGACTTTTCTTGGAAGTCTTCTCTAATAAGTCTTGATATATGCTTGACCATTTGACTTGATCCTTACATGAGGTCTGACAATTAAGTTCATGAACTTGCCACCACGGGCTTACGTTGGCAGCACTGTACAAACAACTCAGTAAGGTTTCGTAACTTTGGTATATCAGTATCTCAGAGCTCTGTTCGTGTCAATGTGTGGTGGTTTCTTGCTGAGAGTCACTCATTATTGTTGCATGCTTTTTTGTGCTGTCATGGGAATGTCAGAGCTTGAATTAGAGCAACAAACAAACAGTAAATTTCTTGTTAAACTTGACAAGAGCAGAGGTGAAATCAGGCACATGTTAGTCCATGTTTATGGGGATAATGCCATGAAGAAAACAGCGATATACAAATGGATTAAATATTTTTCTGAAGGGAGAGAAAGTATCACTGATGAAGACAGGTCAGGGCAGCTAACAGTGAGCAGAACTGATAAAAACATTGCAAAAAGTTGCTGAATTGTGGGTCAAAACCATTGGCTGACTGTGAGAAGCACAGCAGACCAAGTAAACATTGATATTAAAATAGAATCTTTACTAAAAATCTTGTCGTGAGAAAAGTATGTGCAAAAATGGTCTCAAAGGAGCTCACTGATGAACAAAAACAAAAGAGAGTTCAAGTTTGTCAAGACCTTTTGGAGAGGAAAAATGACGTTTTGGGTCATGCTATCACTGGGTAATGAAACACAGATGTCCCAATTTGACCCTGAAACAGTCAAAGTGTACGATGCAAGTCAAACAATTCTCCATGACTAAAACAGTTCTATCAGTTCAAATCAGTCCAAATCAAAAGTCAAAATGATGTTGCTAACGTTTTTGTATCAGAGGGATTATTCATTATGAATCTGTACCAACTGGACAGTCAACCAAGTTGACTACTTGGAAATGCCAAAAAAGCTGCATGAAAAAGTTAGATGAAAATGACTTGAACTTTTCACCAACAACTTATGGTTCTTGCATCACAACAATGCACCACTCATACAGCACTGTCTGTGAGGGAGTTTTTAGCCAGGAAACAAATAATTGTATTAGCATACTCTCCCTACTCACCTGATCTGGGCCCCAATGACATTTCTTTATCCTAAGATAAAGGAAATGCTGAAATAAAGACATTTTGATGACATTCGGGACATCAAAAGTAATACGATGACAGCCTGATGGCCATTCCAGTAAATGAGTTCCAAAATTACCTTGAAGGGTAGACTGGGCCCTGGTGTTGGTGCAAACTTCCCAAGCACAGTATTTGAAAGTGACCCTAGTGATATTCAGCAAAAAGGTATGTAGCATTTCCTCTAGGAGGAGTTTGTGAACTTAACTGTCAGACCTTGTATGTATTTATTTATTTCTCACAGTCAAACTTTAGCAATAATCAGCCCCCAAATAAGATACGCCATTGTATTAAAAATCTAGCCGGATGTTTCTTGTTGCTCCAATATGGCTTTTATTCCCCAGAGTATCTGTTCCAAGATAATGGCTAGAGCTGCAGACTTTACACCACATTCTATCTTACAAGTAATAGAGTATGAATTTGTAGAAGAAACTCCCCCTTTTTAAGAATGTGTTTTGGAAGTTGCACATAGAACATCCAATTGCATCCTATTGACCATAACTATGTCACATGACCTCACCTATCTATAAAAGAGGCTAAGATATGTAGTCTTTATTATGCCCAGCTAAAACCCGGGGGTTATATTATTATGGAGGAAAATAAAGAATGGGATTGGAGAGCAATAAGAAGTATTCACCAAACATTTGGAAATAAATATAATGCATGATAAGTGCTATACAGACACAGTAAGAAAATAATGGTTCTGAGTTCTGTCTTCTTGGAAAACTATGAAACTCTAAAATAAAACCAGCTCCTGATAATAACATCAATGAGAGAAATACTGATGCTTCTATACACTACAATAATGCTAAATAATGATAAAAATTAAATTTGTGCCAGCTAGATGCTTTAGGCACATCATAAACATATCTTTGAAGATCCATCAGAAGCAATCTTTTGAGGATGTAATGATATAACTTCTCAGCCTTGGGAGTTCATCACTTTAAATCTTCTAATCATGTAACAAATAGTAACAAGCAGTTAACATGACAATTTGAGAATGAAATTAAGGAAATGATGCCCTCTTCTATCATTAAGAAATCAAAGTCAGGAGGCGGAAATGACTTAGCCCAGGCGACAGCGAGAAACAGAACCAAAATTAAGGAAATGATCTTTAATGATTCTAGGCGGCACAGGGGCAAGCAATCTTTTCTATAAAGAGCCAGATGTAAATATTTCAGTCTTCAAGGACTGTCCAGCACACAGTCTCTGTTCCATCAAATCAGTTCTGCTATTGCAGCACAAAGGCAACCAGAGACAAGATATAAATAAATGAGTGTAGTTGTGCTCCAATAAATTTATTTAATTTAATATAAATTTCATGTCACAAAATATTCTTCTTTTGATATCTTCCAATCATTAAAAATGTAAAACCTAATTCATAAGACATAAAAATATGTATTAATCACTTATACACTTTCAGTAAAGTGTTCATTGATATGGAATTTTCTTTTTTTCTATTGTTTTGCTTGTATTTATTAAAGTATATTTCATATCTATTTAACCTATATTTAAAATGGACTTGGTAATTTATATTTATTTTAGTTTTTTAAAACACTTAAATTTGAGGATAAAGTTCCTTGAATTTTAGAAAGCCCATCAGAATTTATTATTTCTTCATCCTTGGCCCTCAGCTGGGTGAATATGCTAAGAATTATATGTAATTACCCACAAATGAGGCCTGTCTCCTGATGTTCACACCCTTGTGTCATCTTCTCCCCTTGAGTGTCGACTGAATTCACTAATTCCCTTCTAATTAACAGAATGTAGCAGAAGGGATGAAGTTCCACTTCAGGGATTAGGTAATAGGCTATCCTAGACTTGATTCTCGGGTCAGCTCTTTGGCTCCTTTTCTTGCTCACACTGAGGGAAACCCAGCTGCCATGCTGTGATGTTCCCTATGGAAAGGCCCTAGCAAGGAAGTGGCCTCTGGAGCCAAAGTCACATGAGTACGCTTGGAAGGAGATCCTCTCCCAGGTGAAGTCTTGAGATGACTGTAGACCTGGAGGGCTGCCGTGACTGTAGCCTTGTGAGAGACCCTGAGTCAGACACACTCAACTGAATGACACCTGGGATCATGACCCACAGAAACTTGGAGATAATAAAGGTTTGTTGTATTAAGCAGCTGAGTTTTGTAGATAATTTGTCTAGCAGTAGATAAAACGAATACAAGGAGTCTAACTAAAACTTCATGAAAGGCAATTGCATTAAAGGTGTTGTGTCAGGGTGTAAAATTGGGCAACAGTGAAAGTCTTTTGCTCTTTATAGTGTATATATGCTGCTTTACTACCAAAAAGGAAGATGGGGCAGAGGGGTAGGGAGCAGAACTCTGAAGGACTCTGGAAAAAAGAATCAACAGTATACGTACTCAATATTTCTTTGAATAAACAGGTTTCCATGAAAGAGTGGAAAGAAGTCAAAAGACAGAACAGTTGTCTGTTTTCTACCCACAATGCCCCACCTTGCTTGGGGCCCATCAAGTCTTCAGTTTTGATATGTTACGTTGTGCGTCATGATTTTCTGCATTAATCTTGACTTTTAATAATGCATAAAAATATTATTCCTCTAATTACAACTTTTTTTGCCCTTAATTTTTGTACCCAAAGCGATCACCTCACCCTTTTTCCAGCTCTACACAGTGCACCCTTATGTCAACTCCTGGGAGGTGCCCTGTATGCCTCCCGTACTACTCAACAGCAAAAGCAGTGGAGATTGGTGCCTGTGGGTCACTGTCCCTGAAGGCCACCCAGCCTTTTCACATCTGCGCTTTATTTTCTCCTGCCTTTCGGGAAGGTCATCTGTGGTCAACTGAAGCAAACAGTGCTGTGAAATCTGTTGACTTTTACCGATGACTCAGAATCCAGGTGCAGGGGTAGGGACCACAGGATCCAAGGGGAGACAGGGACGCACCCACACCTCTAGCGGGAACACAACATCCAGTGAAGGCACATGGGAGAACCTGCCGCTTCCTGCCAGAAGTTTCTGTACCAGATAGGCTCAGGAGGCGCATCCGTGGTCAGGTCATTGGGATCGTTTTGCCATCCAGAGGAAAGTATTACCTTAGTACCCTGGGGGCCAGATCTTCATTAACCCCAAGGCTGAGCCCCAATGGTGCCCTTTGCACGGTGGGTGGGGAGGGGACCCCTTGGAGGAGCCGTCGCCCTCCTGCCCCGCAGTGTCAACCTGGTGCCCACTGCACATCCAGCTTCCGTGTACAAAACATGGGTCCCCGCTGAGCTGCTTTCCCAAAGGAGGAATGATACTCACAAAGGCCACCACACTCGTGGGAGATTTTCTAGCCAGTAATGTTGCCTTCTACCCTCACCCTCCTACAAGCGAAATGCCTGCAGCTGCCGTGGAGGAGACCCCCGGTGCCCCCAGCCTCTGTGTGCCCTGTGATTGTTGGCATGGTTAAGGTCTCCCTAGGAAAGGTGAGCGCGTGGCTGGAGCCAGAGGTCGACGGGGACTGGGCTGTCGTCTTGGCGTCCGAGCAAATACTCAGGTTCCAACCTGGCATTCGGGGATGCGGGTTTCCCCCAAAATAGCGAGGCCAGCAAGCCAGGAGGGGAGAACAAACTCAGGATGAGGGCGACCCCCGAGTTGCCCTGCGCTCTAGGAAATGCAACCCCAGCCACCTGCCCGCTGTGAGGGCCGCTTGTTCTGTGGTAGGGCCTGTGGCTCACCTGGGGCACCAGCTATCACCCAGTGACTCAAGATACAGCCAATCTTTAAAGTTATTAAACTTCGCTTTAGGTGCTATAGAATAGTACTTTTATTTTCAAATCTAAAAAAAAAAAAAAAAATCTCTGAGTGGCATATAAAATTATTGTGACCTTTACAAAAGAAAGTTTTTATTCTGTGCTCTGAAAGATCTTCATGTAACAGTCATCAAACGCAGTAGTCAGAAAGTGATCACTCAAATTGGCCTTTACAGTGAAATAACATAGAACAAGAAAGGCAGAAATTTTAGCACTATGTAGAAAGAGACTTTAATCTTTACCATAGTTATGATTATAAAGTAAAGAAAGTACAGGCAGGTAAATTGCCTAAAAAGGTTGTGGAATAAAGAGTTTCAAGGTGAAGGAAAGACAGGTAAAAATGAGGTAAATTTATTTCAGTGTTTATAGGAAAAGTAGTATCTTAATTTCTCAAGTTTACTATAGCAGTTTTACATTATACTTATGTATGTTTTTCCTTCTAGATCAGTATTACCTACTAGAACTTTCTGCAATAAGAAGAATGTTCTATATCTGCACTGTTCAATATATTAATAGTAGCCACTAGCCTTATAGAACTACTGAGTACCTGAAATATTGCTAGTGAGTGTACTGAGAAACTAATTTTTATTTTTATTTAATTTTAATTAATTTTAATTAATTCAAATGTAAATAGCCGCAGGTGGCCAGGAGTACTGTATTGGACAATACAGTTCAGGGTTGTTGCTTGCTGAGAAAATATTATCAGATTTGCTCTTTATATTATGTAGTTTGTGAAGAGGAATCGTCATGGATGTTAAACGTCTTTGTACGGTAGCAATGAAATATCCAGTATATTTACTTCAATAAAGAGAGACTTCTAATTGAATAAGTTAATCAAACCTGGTAAATAATATGACATAGCTATCATAATATGACCATGATTATGTATAATATGACTTAGTTGAGAAAAACCGGAATCTTTCATATGTTTTGAGAGCAGCAAGCAGCATCTAAGAGTGAATTAATTAATCCATTAATTCAACACACAATTAATAAGTGCTTAATATGCTGTACACTCCTCAGACTGTAGCTAGTACAAAAATAAATGAAACACTGCTTCTTCCACTTAGTGAGAGAGAAATCAGGCAATTAATTATAAACAATATGATAAATACTATGCTAAAACTTGTCTTATATACTATTAGAATGAGATTGTCTTTCCTTATTGTGACATTGCTAAGAAAGTGTGATTGGCATTCACATACTACAGAAACAAAGACTGGGATTAAAGGTCTTTTTGTACATAATATAAAATATCAAGTCTCAATTAACTTTCCTAAGAAAGTACCTGATGTAGTAATATTTCCATTGTATCATGAGTACTTTGGGGTCAGTCATGGATGTCATTTGCTTAGGAAGCAAGAAGGCTAATTATAATATTACTATATAAGTTCAAGAAATAGATTATTAGGATCTAAAAACAAAGTAGTAAAATAATAGCAAATAAGGCAAAAGGAAAGAAATGTTCAACAAAAATGCTAGTGGTAGAATCTAGAGAATTTGGTTAAAAATAATGTTTTATGGAGGTTTCATAGGTTAGAGAATTAAATGATAGCCTGGAGCTTTCAGTCTTAAGTGAAGATTATGATATAAAGGTAAGAAATAAGGCCATATGAATATGCTTAAAAGGATGCCATGTTCAACTAGGCACATATTATATCTGGGGTCTCTAATATACAGATGTCCAGAGGAGTTAAATATACAAGGGCTGTTCAGAAAAGAATCCATCATAAATGCCTCTATTTTTCATATCACGTGGCTAGATACTTTGCAGATACTGCTTGTACACATTTCAGAATGTGTACTTATGGTTTTTCTTAACCACATGCAATTTAGTAACATTTAGATTAATAAGTGAATATCCTGCCGTCATTTCACTTCTCTAAAATATTAACCAGGAAAAGATATGCTATGCTTCAGTGTCACCAAAAAATTGAATTTTACTTTCTTATCTGCACAAGGTACTGACCAGATAGCCCTTCTCCATCTTGTAGCTATTCTATCAGAACACATAATCTCCAGAGGTTTGTTTTTTTGGGAGGGACATTCGCAGGGCCAAACTTTTCTCATATTAATATCAGTTCTGCCCTAACCCACGGACAGAATTGAGGGTGACCTCAATAAAACTAAAAGAGTATCTGAGAAATGGAGTCCATGAAACGTGTCTGAGAAATGTGTGTCCAGGAAGACATGATGAACACATACATTACCTCTGCCACATCAGGAACAATTATTATTAAACTCTGGTGTATATAATTCCAGATAGCTTTAATTTTATTGTATTTAAAAATTTACGTAAAGACGATCATTTGATGTATGCTATATTTTTATTTTGTTGAACTACTTAATACTACATTCAATCTTTCTAGAATTAAATGAATTACCTCATTATTTTAAATGACAGCACAGTTAAATATTTTAATAAAGCTAATATGATGTATATAGTTGATTTGCTTTGAATTCAGCACTTTCTCAATGACTCAACATGCATGTGTTGTTAACCATTATATCCCAGCATTTTTTTTTAGAAAGAAAATGTCTTACACAGATCCTCACCTGCTGCGTATTTACTCCATCCTCAACCTTCCACAGTGTTATTTGGAGCAGGATGAAATACAGAAAACATATCAACATAAAATATGCTCAATTAAAAAAATTAAAATTCACTGAGATGAAATCAGACTGACAATTGTAGACATTTGAAATGCAAGGTTCAAGGAATTCAACACTTCTCATCATTCATGCCAAGTGTAAACTAATAAATACAGGAAACCTGACCATAAAGAAATTCAGAACACTGGAACAAATTTGCAGAGCCAAAAAAGGAATAAGGCCATGCTTTCCCATGAGAAATGAAAAGTTTCAAGGGTTTTAACTCACCATGTTCAGTCCTTAGGTGGAACACCTGTATCGCATCTTTGGATGCCTGTGGGATTGAATAACCCAAAAATAAAAATCTAATCTAATAAATAAACAAACAGGAATAAAACAGTGAAAAAATAACATTAAACATTCCTGGAATCTTCCCCTTATACTTTCTGTGTGAGATAGGGTTGCACTATATCGTTTACTAAATCTATATTTTTGTTAGTGAAGTAATGAATGAGATGGCAATAGCTGGCACTTTACCTTCTGAATCAATACAGATTCTCCCCCTTTTTTTTTTCACATAGAACTCCTCAGTTTGGTCAACCATGCGCACTTCCTTAGACCTATATCCCGCCCAAGGGGGACTTATTTATTTTCCCTTTTATGTTTTCCAAAAGAGTTTGTATAAGACTAGTATTATTCATTTTTTATTTATGTCTAAGAGAGAAACTATAAGGACCTAAAATTTTCTGGGTTGTAATATTTTTCTTAAATTCAATTTCCTTAAAAGTTATTCAGATTTTCACTTTCTTCTTGTTTTTCAAGAGATGTATCAACTTCATCTGGGCTTTCAGACGTATTAGTATAGGTGATTTATAACATTCTCTCATGACTCCTTTATTCTGTAAGTTCTCTGGTTGTATCTCAGTCTTTTATTATTGCTATCTATGATGATGTTTTTTCCTCACTTTTCTTGATCTGTCTCAGTAGGTATTTCTCACCTTCATCTTTCCATAAAGTGATTTTAGCATGAATAATTTTCACTACTGGTACCATCTGCTTTCTTTTCCCTCCTGGCCTTACATTTACCACTTTCTTTCTTTTTTTTTTTTAATGGTAACTAGAGGTTTAAGTTTTTCCCCCCTAGATTCTATCTTTGAATTTTGAACACTGATTTTATAACTTATTTCACTGTAATATAAACATTTAAATTTTCCTCCATTTTACCTTACCTACATACAAAATTTATCAAAGCGTTTAGCTTTTATTATATTACTCACTAAAAATTATTTCTAATTTTTCTTGTAATTTTTTGACCCATGGGTTTTATAATTGTGGTTTTAGAATATTTTGAAATTTTCTGAAGAATCATGTTATCAATTTCTCATTTAATAACTGCTAGATGCAGAAGTCCTAATCTGTAAAATTTCAATATTTTGGCTTTTAATGACAATTATATGGTGGCCCAACTTGAAGTTTATTTTGGGAAAATATGCAACGAACACCAAAAAGCAATGTCTGTTTTGAAATTCTTGAATGCTGCATTTCGTAGATGTTGATTAATAATATTCTTTATATTGTCTATTTCCTTACATATTTTGCCTAACTTTTTTTAAATTTCTGCTACAGAGGTATTAAAATTTCCAAGTACGCTTGTTGTCTTTTCTCTCTTCAGTTTTCTCAAATTTTGCCTCATACATATTGAAGCTCTACAATTATTGTTTTACTGTTAAGTTTACCCTTTCATAATTACTAATGTCCACCTATACCTTTGGTAATTACCTTTGTCTTGAGTTCTACTTTTTCTGATATTAATATTGCCATGTAACATTTTATTCATATATTTTACAAACATATATCTTTCTATCCTAGTACTTCCAACTTATCTGTAATTATATTTAAAGCGCATCTTAAACCAGAATTTAAATTGCATGCGTGTTTGGTCACTTGATATTATCCTAAGGTCAACAAGTTTCTGTACACTCATTTTTTTATTATTGTCTTTATTCTTTAAATCGGTTAATTTCTATGTATCTGCCTTCAAGTTTACTGTCCCTTTCCCAACTGTATCCTAGCTGCTGCAATTTTTTTTATAGCAGATACTGTACTTTTAAAGTGTTAAAATTATATTTAATTCCATCTGTAAGTGAAATCATATGTTTCTTGGTTTTTTTCAGTCTAACTTATTTCATTTAATATGATGTTTTAAGATCCATCCATATTGTCACAAATGGTTGCATTTCATCCTTTCTTTTCACTGTGTAGTATTCCATGGTATAAATGTAGCACAACTTCTTCATCTAGCTGTCTACAGCTATCCAACCCTGAACATGCCCGATCTCATCTGACCTTGCCAACAATTTTAAAATAAATTAAATAACTAAAAAGCTTTCAATATCCTAAATATCCCCCTTTAAGTTAATATGCCATTATAGAAAAAATTTTTGCCTCAAAATTCTTATCTCACAGAGCAAAGTTAATATTGACATCAGCTTACATTATTGTTTCAATCTTTTGTTCTTAGACTTTTTTTTAATCTCTATCTGATCATCTCATGTTCCTGCAGTTAAGGTACCCAAGCTCTGCAGCCCTTGTTTCAGTGGACAAACAGATTTACTTGACAGGCAAATCCTCACACTGAAAAACACCTCTTTTTGTCTCTAGATAAATATTGCACATGATTGGATATTTCCTTTAGAGATGAAAGGAGAAAAGTAGTCCAGAAAATTTGACACCAAATTAATAGAGGCATAGTTGATGCATATTACCCTACATATAATTACCTTACTGCAAAATTTGCTTTTACAAATATGATGCCTGCTCATCACGTTGTAATTTCACAAGTTGTTATCCGACCAACACATATTTATGGTTCTACCAAAACTGAACAATCAACTCTGACAGCTTAAACATTTTTTCTTCTATTATGTACCAGAAATGCAGCAATATATGCATTACTTTCCCCACATGGCAATGACCTCCATGATCTCAAAATAGCATCTTCTATTTTAATGACAACTGAGCTGTCTAAAGCACAAACATTTGATATAAAATTTTGAACTCACACAGGAAACCAAAGACATGGGCCACAGAAATTTCTGTAGTAGAATACTTAGTTTTAAAAATCAGACAATATGTGTAGACATCATGATAATTATAATTTCTCTCAATATTTATTCAATAAATCATTTGCAATTTTTCACCTGAACAGAAGAGGAAAAATAAACCTTGCAAAAACATCTCCAGCAAAATACAACTATAGAATTGCTAGTGATAGAGAAGGTTTCTCAAAGACACCATTTAATGTGAAAATTATATGTTATGTGTTAGAGATGAAAAAAGGAAAGTGAAAACACTTCATTTATGATCATAATACCTTCAAGCAGACAAATGAATAGTGGGGCAAAAAAACTGAATTTAAATGCTATGTGGACACTTGGGAATTTACAGGCAACTATACTATGACGCAGTTTGGTTTCCTCAGTAAGAAGAAGAAATTAAAAATACTGATCTTACCTAGTTAACAATACTGTTATAAACATAAATTGAAAGAGTACGTGAAAATGCTTTGAGGAGGTGTTATGTACATGTATGGCATCATTATTTCTCCCCTGACAATCAGTGAATGTATACAAACTCACTGTTGCATGAAGCAGTGATATTTTCATAATCTAAATTAAAAGAATAACTCTCTCTAAAACAATTTGCCTTATTACCTTTTGAGTAATCTAATAAACTAGCATTCTTTATCAGTGATCTGCTATATAATTTTTTTCTACATATGTTTTTCTAATTACTTGTAATTCGTATAAGCATTCACAATGACATTTGCAGCATTCTTTATAACTGTCAACAAACTCACTGCTTAATGTTTTAAAATCTGAATAAATCATTTGAAAACTATGAAAAATCTAAACTGACTATATATATTAGACCTCATTATCTCCCCCCCCCACCCCACCTCCACCATCCCTTGTTAATTTGAAAATACAGATATTAAATGAATTATTTGGGTCAAAATACATTCAAATATAATCAGGACAAAATGGTAATGACCACTACTTTAAACCCTGAAGAAGCTATAGGAGTGAACAAAAAAAAACCTTGAGTTCCCATACAGTAACTGGATCCTACTGTTAGAGGAGAATGTTGGACAACACTCATAAAAGAGAGAGCCAGTTGCCACAGGACTTTCCAGGTATTTTCTTTTCTCATTTCTACTCTCTCCTGAGTGATTTTTCTCAACATTACCTTGGACTTAAAAAGCCTAAGTGTGCATACATCATGAGCTGAAAGGAGACATACTAGGAAAACACCTGAGATTAGCTAGGATTGGAAATGGACACAGGGGCCAACAGACTGGGAGGGAGGATTTGAGAATTCTGTCTTTTTTCCTCCCCCTCACTTTCGAACAGTGGGCAACATAATTATAATAGATTGCTCTGTTCATTATTCCCAGGAGATTAGGATTGCTTGGAGGGGTGAGAGAGAAATTTAAAACAGATTTTCTTTATATTTGTTCTGCTTAGACTTTGATGATCACGAACTTCTAATTGCTGATATCTTTCTTCAGTTTTCAAGAATTCTCTGTCATATAGCTCCAATATTGTTTCTACTCAATCTTTTCTTCATTGTACTTCTAGAAATCAAATTACCATAGAATGGATTAGTATGTCGCTGTTGATCTCTCTTAAAATATTGACAGGAATTATAATAACATCAAAATTTACAACATTCAGTATTGTCCGCCACATAGAAACTTATCAATAACAGTTACAAATTATGATTATTAAAATTGTCTGTAAAATAACATGACAAAAATGAACATTATGAAAATGTTATCTGAAATCTAAAGTCATCAGTATTCTTAATTATAACATTATAATGAGTTAAAGAGTGACTACTATCACTATTATATTATATAATTCAAGTTGTCATAAGCCAGGAACAAAGTAAAAAAAAAAATTAATTAAGAGACATAAATATTAGAAAAACAAAAATTTAAATTATCACTACTTGCAAATGATATGCTAAACATAATGAATTCCAAGACAATTAATAAAAAATCCACTAGAATCCAAGTTACCATTAAATAGTATATCTAAATTAATATAGACTATATTAATATTAACATCCCAAATTTTGTGAGTACAAATAGATTAACATCCTTAAAATACAAGGAGCTTTTATAACGCATTATAAAATTAACAAACAATTTACAAATAATAAAGACAAATGGAGAAAAGAATAATAATAAAAGAAATGCATATGTATGCACACAAAACTAATAAACTGTCAGCAGGAAATTTTATAAATTGATATCAGACAAATTACTAGGTGAAAGACAAATGCCTTGCTTTATGAACAGAACAAGAATATTCACCACAATTCACAAAAGAAGTTAATGTGCAAAAAAAGTTTACATAGATTCAAACGAGATGTTATTTTTGCTCACACAAGTTGGCAATAAATTTGTTTTGTTTTTAATGAGGTAACCCAAGTAGACGAAAGTACAGAGAAAGACTATCGTCCAACTTAAAGTGAGAGTTTAAATCTATGTAATATTTTTAGAGGAATATTTCACAAAATGTATATAAAGACTTTACATATAATGGCTTTTAATCAAGCAATTACACCCAACTCTAAAGATTTATGCAAAGAAAATGAAAATAGGTGTTTAGAAATATTTCTTTCCATATTTATCAGTGTATTATCATGAAATTATTGTATTCATGAAAACTTGAAAATAACTTCAATAGCCAAGTACTGCATGATAATATCCAATACATCTTACAGTATGATGAGGCCTTGTGACTGAGTTCAGGCCAACGAAATATAAGCAGCAGTTAAGTGGTAGAAGTGTGCATTTCAGTATCTTAGTTTGTTAAGGCTGCTGTAACATAGTACCATAAATTGGATGGCTTAAACAACAAATTCTTGTCTACATACACAGAAATGTAGAATAGCTAGTTAACTAGTTAGCTAGATAGCATTTTATCAGTCTAAATAATAAATTAAAATGTGAATACGAATTTACCTGGTTGAGCATGAGGAGAAGATGAGGGAAAGGGTATAAGGAAAGTCAAACAAACAAAATGCATTGAACAAAGTATTGAATTTTTATCACATTTAAATTATATATTACATCATAATATATAATGAAATGTTCCACCTATTTCTATTATAATGTTAGGCATCACAAGTTCAAGAGAGAGAACAGTATTAGAAGAAATATACTTTAAGAATCGCCCTGTAATGGGAGTAGGGGAATGAGGTTTCTAACCTTACTTATCAATACAGTGATGCCTTGGAATTCAAACTTAATCTGTCCCAGAACCCTGTTCAAGTTTTAAACATTGGAGTTCCAAGGCCAGTGGACGTTCAGATAAAGCTACAGGCTGTATAGTCAATAAGTACCACGCGAACAATGTGTTGGTGTTCAGATTCCAAAGCAGCATTCAGGTTCCAAGGCAAAATTTGCTTGATTTTTTCGTTCAGATTCCAAGTTGTTTGAGTTTTGGGGCGTTTGGATTCCAAGGTATCACTGTACATACTTGGGTAAAATACAAAACACCTTGTCCCTGTAAGTAATCCAGGTTGTAGGAAATAAGAAACAAGTGGAAGATTTATGAGGCAATAGTAAAGCAATATATGGAAATCCTATAAGTTTCATCATGACTTTTTCCTGTAGACCCCAAATAACAAAATTATTAAGAGGCATGCCCAGAAAGACAATTTAAACATTTAAAAATACCCCCTTGTTCTGTACTAAGGGCTTTAAAACTTAAATGTTACCCTGGTGTTATACAATTTCCTCACAGTACATATAGATAATGCAGGTCATTAATAGCTTCATAACATGCATCAATCCCAAAATAAAAGAAACAGACAATATAAACAAAACCCTTAATTCACCATAAGCCTGTTTTTTTTCTTTTGTGTGTGTTTTATTTTGTTTGACTTTTTAAAAAGTTACTAATAGTGTTTTGCTGGATCCATTAGAATTATCATTTCAGGGACAGGACTTTGAATCTATCCTCATTCAATTCTTTCTGAGAGTTCTCTCAGATTTGAACTTTAGAGACACAAGAAGAGTGCCTTGGGGAAAACATACTGGTAGAGCATTAACATTCCAACAGGAACTTGTATTGAACTCAGTAACTCTAATAATGGCAACCAACATGCTGGCCTCAGACACAAAATTATCTATAAAATAACTAGTAATGGGACTGTAAGCTTGAATTTTTACATTTAGACCAATTTGTGATCTCATGAGATAACTAGCTAAATATCCCCGGCCCTGAGCTTTAATAAAAACTGAAGCTCGGCCAAAATCTCTTCACAGTCTATTCTAGGAGACATTTCTATAGAATTATAATGGCTGGAATTAAATGAGGAACTCGTAAAACCAACAACTCCAATCTCTAGGGTTTTGTGAACTTTTATGAGCGTAGTTCAAAGAAAGAAAATTTCAATTTTATAAAAACACAATAATTAAGCTTGTTGCCTACATATTAAGCGTTTTCATAACCTCCCAATTACCCTCTCATCACTTTTTTCTTAAGGACTACAAATGTAAATGCTACAGCTCTCTCATGCTCTCGCTCTCGCTCTCTCGCTCTCTCTACCAAAGAAGAAGCTTTATAATTAACTATATAACAAAAAAAAAAAAACTTTAGGAAAAAGGATTAGCGTTGCCCAATGTTTAGAAACTCTCCAGATTGCTAAAATAAAATACAGTGTCTTCAATACAATTTTATTTAATGTATACCGGTAGGTCCATGTATCCACTACTATCATCAAGATAAATTCTGGATACAGAACGATTCCGTCACATGTATCCGTGCTTCCCTCAGGTTGGCCTTTCATAACACTGTTTCTACCCCGTACTCTACCACCACGTCACCCTATCTTACACTTAATCTGTTCTTTACTTCTAAAATTTTGCCTAAATATCCCAAAAAATTTGTAATATTGACACTTACTATATAATATAATTAGCTAGCTCTCCTCACTAAATCAAAATAGAACACAAGTACAACTCTATATGAATGATCATTGTAACAATAAATGCTTCTTGTGCAGAACCTCATGTTGGCTCTGTGGGGAACCAGATGAGATTTTAAAGTAATATGCTTTGAAAAATCCTTCCAGGTAGTTTTTCATCTTTGCAACTCACTCGGAAGGTACAGAAGATACTGTGACAAATAAAATGTCTTACATACTAAAATATTGCCTACCACTAGCTATATGATAGCTCTCTGATAATTCTAGGATAAATACTGTTAGCCAAAATGTCTGTCTTTATGTGGTCTCAAACAAAGTGAGACAATAAACTAGGCTCTGTATTATTCATAGGTCTTGAAAAGGTAATACTTTAACAGAAATAATAATCATTTATAAGTAGGTTGAAGTAACTACATAGCTCTCTTTCAGAAGTATGTTACACGTATTCATTATGAAATACCTACACAATTTAACAACAAAACAACTGCAACACATTATAGAAACTGTAGAAAATAAATAAGAAATAAATATGCACATATGACTAGGTTACATTGGAATAACTACCTAATAAGATTATCTACAGGTTTACTGAAAAATTAGAAAAATTTTTGTATAAAAATATTAAGATGTTAATAGACTTTCTTCAGGGATGAATATTCTGTCCTTCTGAGCTGAGGTACATGATTGACTTCTGATAAGGTAAGAGTGGGATAACAAATGGGGGCTGGGAAGGGGTCTCACTGTTGAATATATTATTCTATTTAATCCCCTTGTTTTAAGCCCAGCATTTAATACCTGATATTGCTTGGTCCTGAAGCTCTCCATTGGCAGTCTCAGATAAAGACTGATTCTCATGCGTTCATAAATTCGCGTGAGTTCTGACAACGCAAGTTAACTGGTACCTAAAAGGATGCAGGACTCAAAGAAGCAGTTTGTAAATCAATAGTCTTCGTAACTATGTTCTTCTTATTTATGAACTGCTTTGCATATGTAAAATCCAACAGTCCTAAGAATGTGATTGCATACGTGATGGAGAAATATCTTGAAAAATTGCAAATAAGGGAAAGAAAATGAATGTGAACTAGATTTAAGAATTAAACAGGATTAAGCCCAAATGCTTGAAACAAAATTCTAGCTGAGGAATGACATTATAGAAAAATCACACTTGATGTTAGATTATGCGATAAGTTTAAAACTAATCACTTAAGTTCATGCTAGCTCCTTAAATAGGTTATATATAGAGTCTAGATAAACTGACAAAGTGAATGTTTATTTCTTACATTAACCAGTCAGGGACCCAGACTCTCTTATAGGTGGATTCTACCCTTTTATATGTTCTTTGAGGCCGTTTCAACCAGGAAGTGACAAGTGACTTCTGCTCACACAGAACTCATTCATGAGTTCTTAAGAAGTCTTATTGAAAAGTATTAGACAACTGCCCTTCATGAGTTAATGTCACACTTCATGGAAAAGACATTGTCTCACTCTGGAATAATTTTCTAATTCCCTACTTGTATTTCCTTCTTTTTTATTATGGTGGTAATATTGTTATATCATACATCTCTAATTTGGTTTCCACTAATGGACTTCTGGTAGTGAATTGTAAAATATTCAATGACAACAAATTACAAAATAAGTAAAAAATTAAATTTACATATTTACTATAATAAATAACAACTCAATGACTTTATTTCTATTATTTGTTTTTTTACTCTATTTTTTTCTTCTAAAACCTCTATTTTTTAAAAATTTAATTATGTTTGTCTCAGTGCCTCTACTACATTTATCTCTCTTTGATTTTATTTCTTCTTTTGCATAATTCAGTGATAAGATATCTCATCTTTGTTCTCATCTCAGCTTATTTCATGCCCTTTTGTAGCCCAGATCAAATCACTCAGCATCTCCTGGCCTCCGCTTTCTGGTCAGTTAGCTAAAATGTAGGCTTCTAAACAATTCCTTAAAAACCCTAGGTTACAGTTCTACAATTCCAGGAACACTGAACATAAGGAATACAAGTACCGGTACTCAAAGATTGCATACTTTTATGTAGTCCCCTAGTCCACCGTAAACATTTAGGTCATTGTTAGGGAATTTGGACAAATGTAATCTTCAGTCACCTACCTTAGTGTCTGAAATAAAAGCAATTATAGTCAGACATTTGAAATCACTGAGCTTTCAAGATTCATTTGCAGTGAACTGACACTCGCTATTTCTTTAATCAGCAATCTACTCTAATGTTACCTGTAAATTTAAAGAAAAGTAAGAACTTGAAAAATTCTAAAGTAACATTAATACATAAATCATTAAGAGAAGTCAGAAGAACTCAGAAACTGGAAAATAAGAGCATTTCTAGGGACTAAAAAATTCTAATTTAAAATAACTTGCAGTAATGTAGGTATGCCTAAGAGAATTGAATGTGACAATACTTTCACACTTTGGTTTTCTATACCAAATTACATAATAATACATGTCATTTGTAAAGCAGCTGTAGTTTTTCTATACCTTCTCATGAACTCCCTGCTCATAACTCCAAAAAATGAATAAATATGCTGTTATCTTATTTCATTTGAACCTAAAAAATCTTTTTTAAAGGACACGAGATTCATACTTCTTTTGAAGATGAGGCAAATGACACTTAGAAATAGTAAGTCATTTAGTTAGGATAGTTCAACTTGTAGCCAAGGAACTCACTAGGCATTTTCAAATCATGTGATTAGCAACAACATGAACTGCCTGCATCTTGAAGGAAAGAATTGAACGTTGATGCGATTTGTAAACTGTAAGTACAGTGTTATCACGATACTTATGTCATGGGAAATGGCTCCCAGAGAGGTTTCAAGATCACACAGATCTTTTCCATTTGGTAACCGGGCTAGGTTTGTACTTCTGTTTCCAACCACCATGTAATTTCTGATGCACTATATTTTTGTCTCCATCATAGCTCACAGTATGGCATGAAATAGAGAACTCCAGGGCAAGCTTTCATAAATGACTTCCACTTCACTGACCCGTGTGATAACCCAGTACTCATGATTATTTCTGGAAAACATACTTAACAATTCTGTTAACTAACTGAAGGCTTGCAACTAACAGGTTCTCCCTAGAATCCGAACAAAACTATTGCTCCACTAACCAAAACATTCCACCCTAGCTTTTGTCATAAACTGAAGCTTCTACTGCACACAGATTCAGTCTCAGTGAAACATAATCTACTTCAATTAAAAAGTCTGTCCTGGGGAATCCAGGACGGCTCAGTGGGTTAAGCACTCACTTTGCAGCTATGGGGACCGAGGATCGAATCCCAGCCCTGGCCTGTGGGGACCCATATGCTGAACTGGGGTGTGCTTCCCATGCAGGAGGCCCCCAGTTCAGTTCTTGCCCTTGGTTTGACTCCTGGTTGGAGGGGGTGTGCCTCCCATGAGGGAGACCCCCAGCCCAGTTCTGGCTCTGCATGGCCCCCGCCCACCTGCGTAGAACAAAACCATATAAAAAACTGATGAAGTTCGACTATGGAGACTGCTCTGGGCCCTCCCCCTTCTCTCTGTCTCTGTCTCTGTCAAAAACAATAAAATAAACCTTAAAAAAAATAATAAAAAAGCCTGTCTTTCCATCCTGGCACTACCTATAAGAGAATTAGCTATTTGGAGGAAAAAAATAAAAAAGACCCTTTAGAAGAGAATCTGTAATGACTTTTAAGGTAGCAATGTAGCATTCACTACTGCCTGAAAGCTCACACTTTCATCTTCAGGCATGGCTATTTACATGTTGCCCATTCTCAGAAGCTACATTTCAAACCAAAATATAAATTCCATGAGAGCAGGATCTTGCTCTTTAGTTTACTGCTTTATCTCCAGCACTATAAACATGCTTTATCATAGAGAATGTATGCAATAAATATTTCCTAAATGAATATGTAGATGATTAAATAAACTACAAAATGTCTTCACTAAGTTCATGCACTTTTTTTCTGGAGATAAAAGTAGGTATAAACTCTAACATAACATGAAGATTTCTTGCATTTTATAGAGGCTCTGTTATAAGTCCCCACAGGTAAACCTCAAACTCTGATATCATATCTACAAAAAATAAATAAATATGATGGCAACTTACTATAAATAATCATATACTGAAAAGCTCCTCACTGCTTTAACTTTTTAGCTTTTAAAAGTAAACATACATATATAATGAATATAATATAATATAATATATAATACATAATAATATAACATATTCAGTTATAGATGACAGAGAAAGATTCCATCTGTTCAACCCAGTAGAAATTCTATAGTTTTAAATGAACATTTTGGGTAACTAGTTTTTTACTAAGAAATCAAGAAGATAGAAGGAATAATGAGTCCTGCTGATTGCTAGTTTGCTTTCTATGATCTCAGAATTTAAAATATTTTCCTTTGATAACATACTAATAAATGCTATTTCCTGATCAGTTTTATACTAACCTAAAGGAGACCATAATTTGTCCAGGAATACTAAAAAATAGTTATAGCACCAAAAAGATTATTTTACTTTATTTTCAATTTTTCCATATAGCTTTCATTATGTAGATAAAATGGGAAAAGTGAGGAATTGTGATTAGAAGTTGTTTTATTTTGTTTGTTTAGTTATTTTACTAGGCCAAAGCTGGAAGGGGCACATATTATTTCTATTCATATTTAGTTGTCTATAAATGAGTTACATGGTAACAACTAACATCAAAGTATACAGAGAAATGCAGTCCTTCAGAATTCCAAGAAGGAAGAGGAAATGAGGTTGATGACCAAGCTCTGTCACAGAATGAACTAACAAAAGTTACAAATATTTTGGTATTTTCCCACATATGATTCTGTGAGTTTTATATTTTCTTTATAATGTACTCTGCTGTAATTCTCTTTCCTTCCTTCATTCCTATATCCTCTCATAAGCATGGAATTCCACTAATATTTAGTAAGCAACTAATTACTGGTAGTGCAATAAGTTCTACACAGGAAGAGTTTCTGAGTGGCAGTCTGGTTAGAATGGGAGCTCAGAGTCTTTTCTTAAAGCATAATATAGTTTAATTCCATTGTTTCATTAGCTTGTATCACTATGTGGAGTATAATGGTTAATGAGAACCTGATAAAATTTGAAGAGGGAGTTGATTGCAAGTTTCCAAGACTCTTTGCCCTCATATTTATATTTATTCAGGTTGTCAATAAGGTTGGTACACTGTCATTCATAAGTTCACCTGCTCGTTCTAGGGCCCTAACAATTTTCTCAAACTCTATGGTTTTAGCAACCCTTTTTATTTTTTTTTGGACTTTTAAGCCTAATTATTTTCTACTGTATTTTAAATGTGGCCGATGTTTAACAATAACAATATTAAGTATTAAATAAAATATTGCCAATATTGCTTCCATTTAGTTATCACATGCATCAAAATAAATATGGAAAAGTGTTGTTTTTTAATAGTAGAGTATAAAAGTCAGTGCAACCACTAAGAAAAGATTTTATTTTTCAACATAATTAGATTTCTTTTCTTTTTTTTATTATTATGTTTTAATTGTTAAAGTTACTGGGGTGACAGTGGTTGGTAAAAGTTACATAGGTTCCAGGTGTACAATTCTACATTACATCATCAATGTGTTGCATTATGTGTTCACCATCCAGAGTCAGTTCTTATTCCCTCACGATATATTTGATGCCCTCTCCCTACTCTCCTATCCCCACTATTCTCCCACTCACTCCCCACTTTACCCTCAGGTAACCACTAAATTAATGACTCTGTCCATGAGCTTTTATTTCTTTGTTACTTTCAGTTTTATATTCCACCTATAAGTGAAGTCATATGTTTCTTTATTTTTTCAGTTTATAATTAGACTTATCACAACTATTACAATGTAAGTATATAATTATCACAACCTTAATTTTGTTTTTAATATACTCATAACAAACTAAATCTTGCTAGCTATTAATTAGAATGACCTTGTGAGAAAGATAATGAAAACAGTATAACTATGTCAATATTCTATAAAATAATTATAAGTCACACATTTCCAATATTAAGAATACAAAAATTATGTCTAGCTGATAAGGCTTTCAGGAGAGTCTAAGATTATAAATATTACGCTTGATCTTCATCAAAAGGATGAGAAGAAATGAAAGCCTAAGATTATAGGAGTAAGTGGTTACATTTTAGTAAGAAAGAATAACTATGTTTCTAAATAACAAATCAAATAAAATCATTCTTCTTTTTGTAGTGTTTAGACATTAGTCTCTCACAGAATGATACATAGAATTTCAAGGCACACTTTTAGACACTGTGTTGAATTAAATATGTACACACACACACGACACCATTTGCTCTATCAAAAAAGTTGTAAATAGTTGCAAATATTAGCTAAAAATTGTAAAATAATGCTGTTTAACATATAAGGTATTTCAAGAGTAAATGAGTTTAAATTGATAGATGAAAAAATGCAGATGTTTCTTTGGGCTAGAGATAGTCAGCAAAATCTTTACTTAATGCAAAGGGATTATCTGAGTCTTTAAGGATAACTTGTGTTTGTTTTTGGTGGAAGGAATAGAGGACTGTTTCTAGCACAGAGGTGAAATAGATGAATGTTCAAGGAGACTTTGATGAAAGAAATATTAATTTAAAACATTTTGGTTACAAATGGCCAAGACCCAGTCTATGCTAACTTAAGAAGAAATATATTGGCTCCCCTAATGATGACTTTTAAGGCACTAATGAATCCAGGGCCATAAATAATATGGTTTAGGACTCTGTCTCTCTTTCCATCTGCTAAATCCAATCCAGTCCATTCACTGGCTTCATTTTTATATATGTTCTAAGTAGCAGGGAAGAAGCTAGCTATATACATGCATGCAAAAATATTTTATTAATCATTTAGAAAATCTGATTCTGTCATCTGAATATCACTGAATTAATTATTATGCACAGAGTAACATAATACTGTGGCTTAGACTGGGTTATAGGCCCATCTCTCAAGTGGTAGTAGAGAAAGATCTCATTTAAATTTTATGAAATGGGTTGTCTATGAGAAGATAATTTCATTTACTTGAATAAAAGAAGAAGGCACCTTAGAAAGGCATGCACTCATTAGTATAGGCAAAATAGCCTATACTCATTTCAAGGAAATCTAGTGTACTAAACTGTCAAAGTAAAGAAAATGTTTCAGGAATAGCTAGTAATAAATAATGAAAGATAATTGGGTGTCAGATTGTAGAAGATTTTAAGAATAAACATGTTTCCTTTTATCATCTAAATAATCAAGGCAATTTATTTGAATGAGATGTGGTAGACTGTACTCCATATATTAGGGAGATTAAGCTAGCAGTGGAAACAAAATAAATTGCAATAAGAAGTAAGCAGTAGCAAGACGCTGAATTTTTGGATGACTACCAAGTTCTAAGGGTGATATAACAAATCCTTAACCATTGCTGATAATACAGAGTTTGATAAAGAACCATTGACATGACTTGTTAAATAACAGAAAAAAAAGAATTAGGGAGGTAGAAAAAAATTTTTTTTAACTTCTAGAAGATATTTGATCAGAACTAAAATGAACTGGCAGTTAAAGGGTACATTTTTTTTTCTTTCTATTTTTCCTAAGATTGAATATTCTATTTCAAAATGAAATGGCTCTTTGCTTACATAAAAGAATTATATTCTCATTTGTAGTTCACTGAATTGCTGTAGGCTTCTTTTCCTATATCCAGTTTTTTCTCATATAAGGGATTTAAACTCCTCCTTCAAGTTTTTTGACTTGGAATCCTTGAGCATTATGTTAGATTTGTACAGAAGTATGCTGAAAAGCCTAGTAATTTGAATGATCTTAGAAAGAAAATAAGGTTCCGAATGGCAAATATTTAAACCCTTGTCTCTTATGTTAGGTGCCTTGTCATTTTGAAAAAGAAAAAAGCAGAATTGAGATCGCATTGACAAAATAATAATAAAACCAACCTGTCCTATCTCTTAGGGTTATTTGGGAACTCAAATAATAATATGGCCACATATTTTGAAGACATACATATTAGAGTATTATTATCTAATTTTTAAATTTTATTCTGTGGCTTTACTTCATCATAATATATGCCCATGTACTGGGATTTAATGGCTTAGGAGGAAAGAATGGTTCAAGATTTCAGTAGTTAGTATCATATCCCAATAATAAGGAAATAGAATGCAGACTATCTTTTACACTCACAATAAATAGTTTAAGACATTGCATATTTTTAACTATCTTTTCAACTAATGGGAATCAAATGGATACAGGAATTTTGACAGCAACCATTTAGGCTAAAAGTTTGTCAAGAGCAACCAGTCAGATGCATATAACATTTAATCACTAAATTTATAACTGTCCATATTTTAGACAGTTATATCTGTAAGGCATTTGTCAATACTTTGAAATAACTATGGTTGCACTCACTACTTCCTTTTAATATGTAGTAATTTGGAAAGCAATAGACAGAATGGTTTGTGGCCTCTACTTCTCCAGTAGCACAATACCCATGAATGCTTTTTGGAGCAAAAATCACCAATTACTGGGAAGGGCAACACAAAACCAGCTTCAGATTTCAATAACAGCTGTCAATTTGACATTTAGAATAACTGGAGGTGGTGGTGTTTTATCTGCATTCTTCTGTGTGATTTTAAATGCTAAGAAATAAACAGAATAAAAATTCAACCACTGAAATCCCCTGCTTGAGTGAACAGGATTGTTTACATTTTCATTACTCCAGGAATTATTTAAATGTGTTTAAATTAATAAGACATGTAGGTAAATAATCAACATAACATGTTTTAGAACATGAAGTCAATGGATGTAAAGATATAAATGTCTGTGAAGCATTCTCAATAAACTACACTAGAACAAAAAATTCCATCTTCAACATTGGAACTTAAAATCTCTTGAAAATTTGCACTTTGTAACAGCACTACTCTCCCTCAGGTACTCTTCGGTTCTCCTCACTTGCTACCATTACCCTGGTTTCCTAAGCCCCCATGTCAGGCTTTGATATTTGTCCCCATCCACCTAGTTACATGGTCTTGATAATTATAGACTTTCTACCTTGCTTGGATTATTCTCTAGTCCTTTCCTCCTTCCGTAAGTGATTAGACTGAGGGATCTACAGTAAGGTCAGATCAGCTTTGCTTGATGTCTTTATCCACTAGGAAAATATATCCCAATAAATAGGTTTTGAAAAACAATCTCATTGTCTCAGGGTAACAATAACATGAACTTAATAAAACCAGGGGTCTGCTATCAATACATTCTATAAGTAAAACACAAATCTGAAGATAATCAACCAACCATACAATTAAATAAGAATTTCATAGGTTTCTTGTTGCCTGTTACTTGCTAAAGGCCCCTGTTGTCCACTTCCCCACTTCCCCGAAAAGGTAAGAGGTCTGAGCAGAAGACGACAACCTATCACTGCTTCCCATGTGTCAAAACTTGTATTGCCATATTTACAAACCTATGAAAATGCATGCTTACTAAACTATGGGTGGAAAGTCAAACTAATCATAAAATGAAGGCTACACCAAGGACATACTGTATGCAATGGAAATGGGAACTTACAAAGCCTCACTTAGGCTGACCTAATGATTGGTATCACTAGACAACCTGTATTAGGATTAGATGCC
>PVKE010001726.1:92500-94185 GCA_004027555.1 Craseonycteris thonglongyai
TGAACAGAGGGGAATCCACAGGGGAAACCCTGAGAAGAAACCTCAACTAAGAGAACCACACAACGCAGAACAACACACAAAGTTTAGAGAAAAAAGGGGAGAGCGGGAGAGGGAAAGGGAAGCAGCGGTTCGGGGACAGAGACTCGGAGCGCGGCCCGGGGCTGGCAAAAACACAGGGGGATTGGGGGACTACGGTCAAATTGGAGCTGGATCGAGGGCGGGCTGGAAGCCGAGACCTAGGGAGCGTGGAAGCCCCACAAGACGGTGGACAATTTAACATCCGAACTCAAGGGACAGCCCGCAGTGCCCTAATCAGATCACAGAGCCTAAAGTGGAACAGGGACTGTGGAGCAGGGTGGCTGCACTTCCCGGCGGGCGGGGTGAGAGCAGGGAACTGGCCCGCAACGGCTCAGCATCCCTGATTTACGGAGGAGACTGACTGTGAGGGAGCGCCTTCTGAGGACAGGGCTCTTGGAGTGAGGGCTGGGGCTTGAGTGGGCATAGCTGCATTGGACGTGCTTAGAGTGAATCCGGCGGTCTCAACAGAGCCGGGAGCGTAGAGTGGCTGCCGCCCGAGCTACGGCCTGTGCGCACAGGGCTTTCGGCGCCCCGCCCACCAGGCCGACACAGCGCTGCTGCCAGTGTGCAACTGGGGGGCCGCCACGACACCGCTGCTTGCTTGCCAGCGCGCAATTGGGCTTTTGGTGCCCCGCTCACCAGGTTGCTGCGGCACTGCTGCCAGCGCGCAAGTACGCAACTGGGCTTTTTGCGCCCCGCCCACTGGGCCGCTGCGCATCTCTGTGTGCACGCACCTGGGCTTTCGGCACCCCGCACACCGGGCCGCTGTGGCACCGCTGCCAGCTCGCAAGCGCGCTACAGGGCTTTTGGCACCCTGCCCACCAGGCCGCTGCAGCGCCACTGCCTGCGCGCAAGACTGGCTTTCGGCGCCCTGCCCACCTGGCCGTTGCAGCACTGCTGCCTGCTTGCGAGTGCACAGCTGGGCTTTTGGCATCCCGCCCACCGGGCCTCTAAGGCATTACAGTCCACCCTCGCAACTGGGCTGCCGACAGGGTCGCTGTGGTGTCATTGCCTGCGCAGAACTGCGCAGCCGACCGGGGCCTCTGCCAAGCCCCAGCCCATCCAAGTGCTGCCCTGTGGGCGTGGCTTACAGATAAGATTGAAGGAGGAGCAGCTAGGCAGAGGAGAGAAAAACCAGAGCTCCTGCACCCCTCCCGCACTGAACCACCAGCCCCCCTGCTGAAAGAGGAATCTGCTATTGTGCCTCAGGCCCGCCCTAGCTCCAACTCACATGCCCCCACCCCTGGCCACACCTTTACTACCCTGCTATCTAACAGCTAAGACAGCAACCGGAAGTACACCAGGACACAGAAGCTGTCTGCTTCCCCCAACCTTCTCCCAAAATCTCCTTCTCCCACAACTGAGCCCAAAAGAAAAAATAAAGAGAAGCCCATCTGATAAGCAAACACCCAGAGGGAAAACAGACTCATGCGTAAAGCAAAAAGAACCACATCAAACACAATGCACACCTCAGAATCCAAAGCCCCTCCAGAAGATCAGGGGCAGTCTTTAGTAAAGGACCTTGCACACTTGGAATCAAATCTAAGTGAAACAGAATTCAGGTCTGCATTAATCAAGACACTCAGAGAGCTCACTCAATGCTGGCA
>PVKE010001727.1:0-94173 GCA_004027555.1 Craseonycteris thonglongyai
CTAATGAATTTCTTTGTTGATGAAGCTAAAATGAAGTGTTTTCTATCATTCACAATTTTTTTTCTTTTTAAAGGGGAAATTTTTTAAAAGTTCTTAAAAATCATTAAATTTGACAATTAAAATAAATAGATTCATTCTTTTTCTTTTCTGTTTGCATTAAAGAAACATCTTTCCAAGTTAAAATATAGTCACCGAAGCAGAAATATTATTGATTATGATTACGATTATTTTGTATCTTTTTAGTCTAGCGCCTTACTTTAGTTGAGATGCAAAACTTTATTTATTCATGTCTACATGAAATATTACATTTAGCTCTATTACCAGATTTTAGAACTTACTAAAAAGAGTCATTTGCAATAAATACGTGATGTGTCCAGGATCCTGGAAAAAGGCATAATGTGCTCAAGATTAAGGAAGTTTACTTCCTTATTCCTGGACCCCCGTGTCTATATAACCCCAAGTGCAAATCAATGACAAGGAAAAAAGAGTAGGAGACTAAACCCATTATCTAGAACTTTCTGGTCAGACATTAATCTAAATCAGAAAAATGTTTGGAGTGTTTATCACCCACATTTTGGAAGAAAAATAACATTATCTTCTTTTACGACAAAGTAATAGGGGTGTCAAAATCGGGAGGGAGTTTGGTTCCTCTACACATGTTCCCCCAAAGAGAAAAGCTACTAAGGTATAGTCAATAAGAGGTAACTAATATTACTAAGGAAATAAAGGGGACATGTTTAGCCTGAAAAGCTAAGGAGTGAGAGATATAATTTCAGTTTTAACACTTATAAACATTATAAATTAGGGCATCAACTGAGTCAGTACTAACTCATAAAATATTGGAACTTGAGGCCAGGGCTTAAAGCTAAAGGCTGTTCATAGAAGTAGTACCATGTTACTTTGCATGGCGTATAGTAAATATCTAGAACTCTATATGTCCTAAAACAATTTTTTCATTCTTTGGATAAACACCTTAGAGACGGGAGACTTATCTTATGCATGTTTGAACTGCCCACCTGCTTACCCCAGCATGCAGCCCAGAAAGCAGCATAGACTGGGTACGTTAGATCTTAAGTTCTGTTAAGCAAATAACAAAAAGAATGGTGAACTTTGATAAATGCATGGCTGGTGGACCCATCATTTATTTAGTAAGGAAACTAGGGTTGCATTGAGCGCAACCTTACTTGTTAGTATACAAAACATACCCATTCTATAATAATCAACCTAATAACTAACAACAAAAAGAGTAGGTTGACATTGGAGAAAGAGAGAAAACAAGGACGTAGGTAGATATTGGTTGGAGCCCATGTGTGAGACAGAATGGGCTAGATCCAACTATCCGAATCTCAGTGGTTTGCAGCCAAGGTTGCGTTCATCTCCGTGTTTCTTGGCAGCTGCGCACTGACCGTGTGGGCTTATCTGCTGAACAAGCCATCCCCAGCCAAGACACGGGCAGAGTCACGGCAGAAGGACAAATGAAGACATGGGACGTGTAGCAGTGAGTCCCAGGGGAGCACAGAGACTATTCTGGGCAATAATTCAGACCAGTCACCCATAAAATATTTGTGAGTTCTAATTCAATGATAGTAAAACCACACTTTCTGCACATTTCAATAGATAGCCTGTATCATTGACGCTGTTCTGATCATTTAAAATAATTGCTCAAAGGAAGAAATGCTTTTCACATTTTGGGACCAAACCAGAATATGGCAACTAAAAACTTCTTAATTTATTTACACTCTGTGGGAGGGAGCTTGAACATCTTCCCCTGAGATGTTTGAGAGGTAGTATATTTTCCTTTTCTCCATCATTTATTCAAAAGTTTCCCCAAATAGCATACAAATCAGTGTTAAATTGCAACACAACATCACCACCAAATAAGAGGTAATATATAATATACTTAGTATTTAATGTGTGCCAACAATTTTTCTAAGTGCTTCATAAGCGTTAACCAATTGCCTATGAAGAAATGTTAGTATGGCCATTTCACAACTGTATGAAAAAAACATTAATGTAATATCCCCATTTTGGGGGTGAGAAAAGCAAGGCACAGGTAAGGTAGGTTGCCAAGGACATGTAACTAATAAAGGCTGAGCTGAGGTTCAAACCCAGGTGGTGTGACTCCATAGTTCATGTTCATGTTCATGTTCATGACCTCAATTCTGGACAGTCTTGCCCCAGAACTTAAGTGTGACAAGTGTTTTTGTCCATTTCAGGGTGTCCAAACTCTTGGCTTCCCTGAGCCACATTGAAAGAAGAATTGTCTTGGGCCACACATACAATACACTAACATTAACAATAGCTGATGAGCTTTTTAAAAATTGCAAAACATCTCATAACGTTTTCAGAAAATTTACGAATTTGTATTGGGCTGCATTCAAAGCCAGCCTGAGCCACATATGACCTGTGAGCTGTGAGTCGGACAAGCTTGGTCTATTTCATGTGTCAAATGGTGCCTGATACATAGAATGTGCTCAATAAACACAAATTGAAGGAGTGAGGAGCTTAGCCCCTAAGGTAGGAAGTGCTGGAGCTATTCTCAAATGTCCCTCTCTCCCTATTCTGCTACCCCCTCAGCCTCCACTTTTTAATGCCGCTTTGGGGTGTTTCTGCCAAAGCCAGACATGGGGGGGGGGGAAAGAGATCCATTTTTCCTTTCTGTAAGTTCACAATTAAATGTTTCATAGACAGCACACTGGTTATGTCCTGAATAGTTTGCCCAGCACCATATTAGTGCATGCCTCGTATTAGTCATTTACTCAGAAGAAGTCAGGAGAGACGCTTCTAAGTTCCCCGTCTTTGGCAGCACTGAAATCAGCTGTCCCCGCACAGAAGTGGGCAAGCATCCTACACTCAGATCTGGAGTCTGGCTGCTGACAGGGGCCCCAGGCCCCACGAGGAAAGTCAGGAGGCAGAGGCAGCCCCGGGCCTCGGTGCTTTGTTGTTGGAGCGTTCGACGCTGCCCACAGTGGTTAGTAATTGCTGGGTTCATTGTGTGCCTTTGGTCTCTCAGGTGTATTTCCTAAACCAACATAAAAAGAAAATGATCAGGGCAAGTGCACGGAGGTGTTTATGTTTTCAGCTCCGGCCAATTGCTTGGGACCTAAAACAAAAGTCAGTGCAGATGGAAGGGAGCAAGATTATGACGCTGACTACAATGGAAACCCAAACCTCTCCTTGCAGAACGGGCCCCGCTCCCAGCTGTCGTCCACCTTCATTGAGTGTAGCTGCCACCCAGCAATTAGCACGCCCGGGTTCTCCTTTGGAAAAGGAGCAGAGACGAACAAAACCACAGCGGATCCTCTTGGCCAAGAAAGCAGGTGAGTCCAGCACGAAAAAAAAAAACCAAGGTAAATGATCCCTTTTGCCATTGTGTCTTATTATCGGACAAACTGCTAGCAAGGTGAGCCTAGTATCAGACCTTCCTCCAGGGCCTTGAACCGGCTGCAAGAAAAAGGGGGGCAATCCATGGCAGGTTCCAGTGACTGGTGTATTCCATGATTTTCCTCTAAATGCTTACATTTACCCCAAAGCTTCCTGCCTCATAGGTGATATGTGTGCATGTGCCCACCTCACATCTTGGCTGCAGCCAAGGACTCAGGCTCTGAGATGAAGTACACGGCACCCAGTTACACATAAATTTCAGTTACACAGTGAATAATTCTTTACTGTGAGTATCTCCCATGCAAATTTGGGACATACTAAAAACTTATTCTTTTTTTTTTTCTTTCTCTCTAAAATTTGGAGTTAACAGTACTTTTTTTTTTTCTGTTCTGTTTTGTTAAATCTGGCATCTCTACCTTCCTTGCATCCCAGAAGTGTGTCCTTGGAAGAGATAAACTTGAATTTGAGAGTAAGGGATGGACCAGCAATATGTTACTCCATTAGGCGAGGGCTTGAAATACTGTGTCATCACCAAATTCTTCCAAACGTTTTCAGTCCACCCTACTAGAGAGGATGCTAAAGCTCATTCACTTGTTGGCTGAGTGCTATGAAGAATGATGGAAATCTTGGAATTGAAAGGTGTGTGTTTCAATAGACAAAAGGTTGTGAACCTAAAAGAGCCCTCAGCTACTTCTCTTCATAACCAGGTCTCAGGGGCAGCGCTGTCCTGCAAACGGCACTGCACAGCGAACATCATTGTCAACCCAGAGTCATAGTTCCATCTCGCCTTTTGAATTTCCATCGGCATCTCCGAAAAGAGAGGCATGCCATTCCACAAGAGATAAAACAAAGTCATGAGCACGATGTCATGGCTTGATCTGATTGGCCTGGAGAGAAGTGCCAAGGGGAAGATGGGGAAGATGGAACAGGAGTGGCAGCGGATATATTGTGCAGGCATCAGACAAGATAATCTCTGCATATTCAGATGCTGCAGAAAAAGGATTAGTCCTCTGGCTTATCATTCAATTGATTATCCCCTCTAGGTCTGCCCTTTGTGTGCTCAACTACCTACCTGTAGGAGCGTGGAGCACTGAGAGCTAATGTCTGGGCTTGCCCGCCTGTTGGTGCCAAATGAGGCCGGAGCATAAAGTGAAATCAATATTCTGGATCTGTGTGTGTGTGTGTGTGTCTGAGTGTGTGTGTCTGAGTGTGTGGATGCATATATTTTTTGAAGTGAAATTTAAGACGAGCTAATTTTTCTGCTGAGAAAAAAAATCTCGTTAAGTTTCCATTCTTTCAACTTATTAAGGTACAACTCTAGATTCTTCTAGAGCAAAAGGGGTAGACTACCATGTCAAGGGAGGCCAGAGTGAAAAGCGTTCTGAAGACTCATTTATCTGGGTAGTCTTGTGAGTGCTTCCAATGATCATAAAAGTGTCTCATCCATACCGTCAGAAGCTCGCTGCTTTCAGAAGACAGAAACGGAGAGCACTCAAATCCTCCTTGTACACAATTTCTCCCTGTTCTATCGCAGTAGCTGCTCTAAATATTTTTACAGATGCTCTGAAATAGAAAAAGCCACCTACCCAACTTTGATATATTTGGACAAACACACACATATAACGATTAATTTCATAGTGACTTCCTGTTCAAGCAGAGAAGGAACTGCTTGTCTGCATACCAGCCAAATTGGATGTTACCCTCTGTTTAGTCTGAGGAGGCGTTGTGAAGGGACAAATCCCAAGTGGCTCTTTCTTGTCAAGTCCATTGACCTTTCTGCTGTCTCCGTTTCTTAGCTCTCTTTTCAGCATCTAACCCCGTTTTTCTCCCATCCTTTGCAACTTCTTCCTTCCTTGGCTTGTACCATGCTTCCTTGTTCTTTATCTCATTTCTCTTGCCCCTGCCTCTGGCTTCCATTTCTTTTCATTCCCTTCTTCTGCAGTCCCCACCTTCAGCGTCTACTTTCTTTTATTTTGAGAATGAACTGACTCAGCCTCGTGGCCTCAGCTTGCATCTTTGCATGGGTGCTTCTGCATCTGTTTCATCCCCAGCAAAAACTACAGGCAGGCAAATGTTACACACCACCCCCAAAAGTTAAGGCTTAAAAGGACCATCATTCATGACTGCTCACACCTCCTGGGAACACTGGACAGTTCTCCTGGTCATGATGGGGTTTGGCGGGTCAGGGCTGAGTTAGGCTGGAGCTCCTCTAAGTGTCTGATGGTCAGCTGGCCCTTGGCTGACCGAGGATGTCTTTGGCTCAGATTCCTGTCTGTCTTCCAGCTGTCCCACCTTGCAGTACACCAGCCCAGGCACTTTTCCAAGCCTCTGTTTCCATTGAGTGTGTTACTGTTCCGTTGGCCAAAGCAAATCATAGGCTGACCTCAGGGTCAGAGTGGCAAGGGACCAGAGTTACAGGGTAAAGATTCTGACTACAGGAGGTGTGCGAAACTGAAGCTGTTAATACAGTTCACACATCACAGTCCCATTGCCCTCCATCCCCACTACCCAAATCCTTAGTCAATGTGCTTGTTACCCCATAGCTGAAGTATTGTGGTCTCTGATTCCCCAGCTGCTTATCCTACTAAAGCATCATATATCCATGCATCCTGTCTATCCATCTATCTATCCATCCACCCATCCACCCATCCACCCACCCACCCATCTGTCCACCCATCCTCCCATCCACCCATCCATCCATCCATCCATCCATCCATCCATCCATCCATCTATCCAATATCCATCCATCCATCATCCATCCATCCATCCATTCATCCGCCCATCCACCCATCCATCCTTCTGTTCATCCATCCATCCACCCACCCATTCATCCATCCATCATCCACCCCTCCACCCATCCATCCTTCCTTCCATCCATCCATCCATCCAATATACATCCATCCATCATCTATCCATCCATCCATCCATCCATTTATCCTCCCACCCAACCAACCATCCATCCATCCGTTCGTCCGTCCATCCGTCCATCCGTCCATTCGCCCATTCATTCATTCCAAAACTCTCCACACACCAAGCACAGGGATAGGTGCTAGATATATAATAATGAACAAACATCACCAAGGACACTGCTCTCAAGTGTCCTCAGATTAACGGAATAATCATCGGTGCCACTTCCAGATCAATTTTCCAAAAGCGCTGACTTCTTCCCATCACAGTCCTGCTCCCAAGCATTTGATGGCTCTCCACTGGGCAGAGACCTGAAGCCAATGCCTCATCCAGCCTCCAAGCTTCTCCTTCGCTGGCCCAGGTTTTCCATTCGAAATGGATTGTCTCATGTTCCTTCATCAGCTCTTCGTCCTTCGCTGGGCCGGGCTCCGCACCACCTCCCAAGCCGGCTGAGCTTTTCTCTGATCGGCGGTGACCTCAGGGCTCCGCCCCGTCTTTCCAGCTCTCCCTGCCCTTTCATCTATTGCCCATGTACCTGTCTAACGCTGATAACACAAAACATGGATCTGTCAGCCCAGCTCAGGACTCCACACTCCACAACCACACAGTGTTTCAGCCACTCAGGTTCCTCCTGATTCAGACACCGCCCCCTGCCCAGCCCAGGGTCTCTGTTCATGTGTGAGCCAGACCCAGCAATGGGACTAGGGGGAAGCAAAGGAGGCACCTAGGGTGCAGCATTTAAGGAAGTTCTCACTCTCAGGGCCATTCAAGTTCAGGGTTGGTGCTGAGAGTCAGTGCTTCCTTAAATTTTGCACCCTGGGAGCCTCAGTCTCCCTCCCAATGCTGGCCATTCCTGTCATTTTGGCATTTGCCATTCCTTTCTTATGTGAGTGGTTCATATGATGTGAAGCTGCTTCTCAGCAGGCCTGTCCTGCCTACTCCAAGGTTAGGAAATAAATACTCAGCGGAACCTTCGGGTACCCAAGCCATACTCGGGAAGGTACTCCAGTCACAGAAGGTGGGGCGGTCCCGATGTCCAGCGAAGTCTAAGGAAAAGGCGAGCAGGGACAGAAATGCAGCGACAACAGGAGAACTGGGTCATTCTTCCAGAGATTGAGACCAGTGACTTCATGTCGTGATAACAGGAGAAGGGAAGGAGAGCGGTGCTGCTGGGACAGAGTGTCCTCGACAGATGCAGAGGTAATGACAATCCTGAGCCTGTGGCGAGTGACAGGGACCAGGTGTCAGTTCATACCGATGGGGAGATGGGAGAAGGGGCTGTTAGGCCTGAGTGTCCACGTGAGGATGAAGCTATTATAACAACGTGTAGAAGTAGATAAATGACCATGGCCGAGGAAGCAGAAGGGAAAGAGAAAGGAGGCCCACTGATGGCAGACACATTGAGATTTTTCAATGGGGTGATGTTGACAAGGGAGGTCAGTCAAAAGGTCAACAGTGGACTCCTGTTTAAAGACAAAGGCAAGGCAGGAACAGGTGAAAGGTCACCTGCAAAATTTGGTAAAGTGCATGTTCCCCGAATATCTTTTCATTGACAATGATGTTAATCAAGAGTTAACAAACAGTATTCTCAAGGAGCTCAGACTTATTTTAAGAGTCCCAGATGATTTGGATACAATTTCTGGCTGTTTGGTTTTTGTCTGTTCATTTATTTGTTTGTTTTTTAAGATTTATTTTATTGTTTGAAAGTGAGAGAGAAAGAGAGAGAGAAGGGGGAGGGCCCAGAGCCGTCTTCATAGTTGTACATCATTAGTTGTGACTTAGTTTCATTCCACACAGGTGGATGTGGGGCAACCTGGGGTGGGAGTTGAGCTGAGGGCCTCCCCAATTAGAGGTGAGACCCTTCACTGCCATCCTGGTGGTTACTGGTTGCACTGCAGTTCAGCATATGGTTTGCATGGGCCAAGGCTAGGACTTGATTCCCAGACCTTGAAGTTGCAAGGCAACTGTGCTCAACTGTCTGAGCTATCCCAGCATCCCATTTCTAGCCTTTCAACGTTCATTAGGTTGGTTTTCTAAAACCCACTAGCATCTTTTGAACACTGCTTGGAGTTTGGATAAGGTCTCTAGGCTGGGTTCATACAGTACAGTCCATGGGGACAAAAATTAATATCCTTGAATCTCCCTTTTCAATATAAGTTAGAGAATCATAAATTGGTAAAAGCCAAAAAAGCATAAGAAAACAGAAAAATGTCTTCCTAATAATCAGAGGCCATCAAAACTCTGATGTAGGGAAAGCTGGGATGGCTCAGTAGGTTAAGCACTCACTTTAAAGCCCAGAGGACCGAGGATCGAATCCCGGCCCCGGCCCCGGTGGACCCACATGCTGAGCTGGGGTGTGCCCCCCAGTTCAGTTCTTGCCGGGGCCTATGTGGGAGGCTCCGGGCCCAGTTCCTGCCCTGCACTGCCCTGTGCCCACCTGTGGAGTGAAACTATATGGAAAACTAGTGTCAACTATGGAGACTGCTCTGAGCCTTCCCCCTTCTCTCTGTCAGAAATCAATAAAATAAATCTTAAAACAAACAAACAAACAAACAAAAACCTCTGATGTGTTTTGCAAAGATTCTTGTCCTCTGGTGATAGAAGCTCAGGTGAATTCTCTTGCTTGTTACTTCCCAGTAATCCTTTAGTTCTGCCAAAGCTTGCCATTCCTCCAAATCCTCTTATCCTGGACGGAATATCATCTCAGATATAGATCCTGTGTGGGAAAGACAACCTTCTTGCTCTCCTCCCAGAAATCCAACCAGTTTCTGAACTGGCAACAGGAGGGGAAGGGAATTTAAAGCGGAGGAAATTAAAATACACACTGCACAATTTTAAGCATGATATTTTGTTTTTTCAGTAGAGTTGATGTTTTTTTAATTTTGACATTTCAAGATTCTGGCAGAATTTGCAGCCTGCCTCAGTAGGGCTGAACGATTTACTTCCAAAAGAACATTTAGTTCAAAAACGAAGTGATGAACACTCTGGGTTTCTTCCACATCAATGACAGAGGATAATTTCAACTTGTTCTTACCTAAACCTCCAGTTGCAGGTCCTGATGGTATGGGTTTATGATATCTGGCAAGCGCAAGTATTAAAATTCGTATGTCACATGTTTCCATATTGAAACGTCAACCACAGGTCTCATTTTCATTTCGTTCAAAACCACTTTGCATAGTCCCAAAAGTACTGATACTCACAGCACCCCTGTGGACAAGGGAGCATTATGCTTCAGTTTGTAAAGAGTCGCAGGAACATTTGTTAATTTGCCTAGCACCAGGAAAATGAGTAACCATAACAACCCGAGTCCAAAGTTCCTGAAGCCAGGTGTGTCGATCAGACTGGACACACGTTCTGTGCCACATAAACTGAATAATTGCATCTTACACTATCTGACTAATGTGAAGCCTGGCCTCTCCAACTCCAAGTAATTTCACTTTCCACATTTCCCTTTGCTCTCTCTGCCTGGATCTCATGCTAAAATTAGCCTCAAGGTTGGAGGAACCGGCTGGAAAGTTCAGTACCAACTCGAAATGCTTTCCATCATCTGACCAAACCTCGAATGCTAAACATTTCTAACATTCAAAGACGGTTTGCTTCAGGTTTCCAGCTTTACCCTCCTGGTTTCGAATGGCACCAGAAGCAGAAGAGCCAACATTCTGTAAGGAGATGCTGTTTCAAACAAGATTCCTGGCCCAAGGCAGGCCCAAGAGAATCTACACACATCTGGAAAAAGGACCCACACTGCTGGGTGCCTGTGTAACCTGGGCCTCTAGACACCGAGAGGTCAGCTGTACCAGTTGGTACAAGGTAAAGCTGGGTCCCTCCTTTTGGAGCAAAGCACAGGCCATTCCATCTGCAAGGCCACGGCTGCGGAGCAGAGACAGCCTGTGGCCGGACACCTGAAGCCACCTGTAATGCTGCCTCATGAACACGTGGTACGTGTCTGGAAGAACTCCCAGGATTAATGTGTTTCCAAATTGCAAACTAGGTGAAAACTGAGAATTTGATGCCCCTGGAGGGAAAAAGCCTGCTCTTTATGTCCATGTGGCCACCAGCTTGGTAGATGGAGTACACGGGGCCTCCCTACATTGTGTGTCAAACCTCAAACTGTAAACTTGACCCAAACCCAGCCCTGGTGATGAGGGGTCCATGTGATGATCCAAGAAAGCTCTGCCTTGGAGGACATGAGCCATGCCTGTCCAGGGCTTACACAATCATGCCAAGGCAACGAGATAGGAACCTTTCCGAAAGCTCTGGGGAAAAGAGAAAACTCAAAGAAGGTAGAAACTTAGCACAGTAAGTCTTTACCAACTTCCTACATAGGCAAGACTTTCTCCTCAGAACAGGGCTTCTCAAACTTTGATGTGTGTAGGAATCATCTGGGGGTCTTGTAACAACACAGACTCTGGGTCTGGGGTAGAGCCCCAGCGTCTGATTCCTAACAAGTCCTTGTATGATGTCCAGGCTGCTGGCCCACATGCCACCCTTTGAGAAATGAAGCAGTTACCATGAAACAGCTTTTCACATCATTCAACAGCTTTCATGTGATGAGTTGCTTTTTTCCATTTTTTAAATCCTATTTCCCCACAAAGCAATACATCTTCCTCTGGAGAGAGTTAAAGGCGGCAAAAATGCGTAAACTCTCATCTGGCTATAAAATCAAGTCTTGTGGTGACTTAAATTTAAATTGTACTTTTACCCGAAGGAGCAAGGGACTTGGGCACAAGACCCACGCTCCCCACTGTGGACACCATCATGAGGGGCCTGGAAGGAAGATCTTTGTTGGGCCCGCGGGACTCTCTTATTATTTTAAACCATTGGATTTGCCAAGGTCAGATTATTTCCATTCCACAAAGCCCTGACGTTCATCTCTGGGTTTAAAAATCATCACTGAGGTCATTTGTCAGCATGCCACAGAAGTTTCTGAACCATACCTCTGGTGAAACACAAAGACTTAGAAAAGAAGGAAAAGGTGTCTGCAGAGAGAGGATTTAGCACTGCAACTTTAGACTACTTCCAGTGTTTTAGGGGGGCCCTCCTTGGGGTCCACTTTCTGGCTTTACAATAAACATGTTCAAGACAGTGTGCAGTGATCATGCACTGAGGACACCTCCCAGAGAATGTTTTCATTGGACCGGATGGCACGCAGACGTCAACACATTAATTACGGGGTTATGCAACTCTGCATCTTGCCACCTTTGCCAGTATTTTTAAAGAGCCATTAAAAATGACACCTGAGAATATTCCCCTCCCCTCCAGAAGTGACATGTAGATGCTGAAGCCAATCTGAGCAAGGATGAGAACTGCCATCCAGTTACTTGGCAAAGCCACAGTCGGCGGTAGCCACTTGGGTACAGTTCCCAAGGCAGCAGCCCAGGGTCTGAGTCACTTGCAGGAAGTAGGACAGAGGGTGTGGGTCGCTGCCCAAACTTAAAGAATCCTAAACACTCCCAGCTCAGAGAGGACAGAGCATTCCTCTAGGCGGCTCACTGATGACACATGTGCATTTTCATCTTGGGGCCCTAAGGAAGTGGTAAGACCACGTTCACCAACGACCAGCTCAGCCTTTGCTTATGGTCATGACTTGGAAGATGCCCAGAAAGGCTCCAACTGTCGCCTCACCGAGCTGGGCCCTTCTGCTGCGGCTGTTGTGTCAGATAACCTGGGAGAAGGCCTGCAGACTGCCCCCTGGTGCCTCCTCGAAACCCGGACCATTACCAATCATCACAGCATAAGCAGAGGCCTCAGCGAACCTCAGCCTTACTCACAGTTGTTTTTAAACTTGACCTGTCCTCCGAAGACTCCACCAGGAAATATGCATGTTCTTCAGCTCTAGCGAGGCCCACAGAGAAAAGCCAAGAGTTCAGGCAGTGAGCAGACACAGCCAAATCCTCCCCTCTGAAAGCTTCTGGAGACCTAAGGCTCAAAGCACCTGGGGGTTTCCGGAAGAAACCATTGGAAGGATTGCTGTGCATTGCCACTTGAATGTCTGAGTCACTAGTAAGTCTGAGCCGACTGGGAGGGCCGGCTGCGTGTGACAGCATTCAGCTCTTTGGACCTTCCCAGGGGATAGTAAGTGTGGACGACACGGAGGACCCTGCTGTGGGCTGAGCCCACACTGAGCTTCCTTGGGCAGCACAGGAACATAATGTGAAGCAGTTTAACAAGGGGTTGCGTTGTGAGCATACAAAACATACACGAACACATGCATGAATATTAATAAACTTTACAAAACAAATACATGATTATTCTTGTAAATATAAATGAGGGGTCAACATTTGGCAAGCTAACTTTGCACGAGTCCAGGAGAAAGTGTACGCCTGAGTTCCAATTTCTGCTTTAGTCAAAACAGGATTAAGTCAACAGTCATGCTGACTCCTCTTACAGGACCTGTACCATGTGCCCTTGAACATGGCACCCCTGTGAGTGGGGATGAACGGGAGCACGTGAGGAAATGATCAGGGGGCAATTGGGACAGTAGACTCTCCAATGACTGTTGCCGGCCTGGCTTGTGATCTAGGTTGGCCTGTTAGGAGCCTTGTCTTACAGTTTCTCTCCAGTGTGTGTATTGAACTTCCTGTGTCCAGAGGGCCATGGAGGATGCACGTGGAGCACAACAGAAAAAAAAAAAGTAAGAAAGAGAGAGAGGAAGGAAGGAAGGAAGGAAGGAAGGAAGGAAGGAAGGAAGGAAGGAAGGAAGAAAGAAAGAAAAAGAAAAAGTGGTTAGTTAGGAGAGTCTGACTTTATCCTGGAACTTTAACAAGAACGATATTTTGTTCATTAGCAGGTAAAACCAGTGGACAGGAAAAAGAAAGATGTATGCCCAGAATGGCTTGCCCACATGCAATCTTCTGTTCTTCAGCACCTCCAAACAGCACCTTCTCCCTACGGCAGGGGATGGGCATCACAATATTTGTTAGGCAGCCCCCTGAGAAGGGGCTTGCTCTGCCCAAACATCCCCTCTGCTTCTTTTATCTACTGTGCATTGGTCTTCCTAATGCGCTCAGTGTGTTACGATAGCCCTGGGCTGAGTTTTGCTTCAGGTAAGGATTAGCTGATTGATTCAGACTGAGCTACAGAAAGCTGTCAACTTCCACAGTTTCCCAAAAAAAGAATAAACACTTGCAAGGTAGGCACAAAACATGCTTCTTTCTTTCCCTTTAGCTTCCTAATTTGTGTGTGTACAGAAAAGTATTATGATTTTATCTCTTTACTAAAAAGATATCCATTTAGGAAGAAACAAACCACATAATTTTGGTTTTATTAAAATTGTCTTTTCCTCACAAAATTAATATGCTTTCTTTTTTTCAGGCTTTAAAATACCAGCAAGTTGCTACATCCTTTTAGGGGGCAGACTCTCACCAAAACATTTTCTTTTCTTTGTTTTTTATTTCCCCTCCTTTTATAGTCTCACTTACGCTACCATATCTTCACCAGGGGCTGAATTCTCCTGGGCATCTTTGCCCAGCATCATAAGTGATGGGATCCACATCCTGTCTGAACAGCAGCCCGATGTGAGGGTAGAATTACTATTGAATAAGCAGCAATGAAATCTTAATCAAAATAAGCAGTAGTTCCCAAAACCACAAATAACAACAACAGGACCCGAGTTGTACTAAATCAGCAAAGACCATTGATATAATAAGAGCCTGAGTCACTGTTCTCCACCGTGGCTACCTTGCAATATCTCCTCAGCTATTCTCTTGCACAGCCTCGGGGAGGCAGGGGGAAGAAAGGAAGGGCATTGCTCAGAAAGCAAAAAAAAAAAAAGAAGAAGAAGAAGAAAAAAAATTGACATCATTGAGGTCACGTGATTGGCAAGAACCAATTAACAAGAGCTATGGAAAGGGGAACAGTTAAATTTGTAATTTGGGTTGTGTGAAAACTTCTTTGGGCCTCGTCAACAACCACAGAACCACAAGTTGGGTACGCTGGCGGTGTCAGGAGTCGAGGCCGGCGCAGTGGTCAGCAGGCAGCACGAATCATCCTGGATGCAAACCACAGGGTTTCGCAGAGCAGTGAACATCATCAACCCACAGCCAAGGCAACGCTTTTTTTTTTTTTTTTGAACTTTAACAATTTGAATATTTGTTTTCGCAAAGGTACATGTTTTCCTAGGGCTCAGGGAGCCCCCAGGGGTATCAAAGGGTGGTGGTGGGGCGGGGGGGGGACCAAGAGGTGTAGGGAGCCATGGCTGGGGGTGACGTTAAAAGAGTGACCTCTCTTGGTTTTTGCTCCTAAGGTAAAAGAAATCATTGAAGCCCCTGCCTTCAGAAGAGGGTGCGTTTTCAGGAGGAAGCGATGGCTTCAGACAGCATATTTGAGTCATTTCCTTCGTACCCACAGTGCTTCATGAGAGGTGAGTACATGCTGGTCTTTTCCTCCTGACTTTTGCTCGGCTTTTGCACATCATGAAATGGCAGCTTGTGGTGACTGGGTGCATAGCCCGGCCGCCTCCCGGTCTGTTCAGTGGGAGGAACGCAAACGCAGGCATACGATTACAAGGCTATTGGATTACTTATTCCTCAGGCGGCAGCGCTTCAGAAATGTTTTCATAAATACTTAGCTAAGCTGCTGAAGTGTTCAGTCGGTGCACGAAAACTTGGTCAAGTGCACGTAAGTTGGGCTGCTCCTGATGAAAGTCCTGGAGATTAGAACGCTTGCACGAAGCGCTCTCGGTTTTATTTGGCTGTCCCTGGTCTGCAAAGACAGCGGCTGGATTCTCCAGAACTCAGCAGAGGTGGGCTCACAGAGAGGCAGGAGGCCAGCCTGCGGACTTCAGGGACAAAGTGATCAGTCGCTTGTTCCCAAGAGGCAGAGACAGTGAAGGAGCCAGGCAGGTTTGTCTTGGCTGAGAGCTCCGGGATGAGGTTGTGCTGTGTAGTTCCTTGGAGTCTCATTGCAAAGAGACAGCCGAGCCGGTGTCTTTCAAGGGAGAAAGCAATCAAGTTGTCCTCTCCAGAAGTCTCTCTCACAAAGAGCAAATAAAGATACTTCCTAAGTCACATGTCGCAGCTTAAGCCACTAGGTTGCAGGGTTCCTAGTAGGAACCACGGGTGTGGAATACCTGTCTGCGTGCGTCTTTGCAGCCAGCCTCCTGCAAGGTGCAGAGCGGGAGAGATGAGCTGTGAGTGTGCAAGGGCGTGTGTATGCAAGCTAATTTTTTTGTATCTGGGGTGGGACAAGAGGGTTGTGCTTAAACCAACAAAAATAATAAAACTGTCATGAAGGCATGGGAGAACGTCAGGGCACGCACGTTAGCCAGTGCCGGCAGACGGTGGCCGGACGGTTGGGCAGAGCTGGATGGAGGGGGCTGGATTGAGGGGTAATTAAGTTTCTGGCTACACCTCGCGCCCGCCCCCCGAGTGGTAGTGACTCGTGGTGTAGTCAGGCAGCCGAGCGAGCGGGAGAACGCACAGGGCTGCCGGGCGCTTTGTCACAACAAACGCTGTTGTGAATGCCACAGCCTTTCTGTGTGGCTGGGTCCCTGAAACTTGAACACTTGACAAAGATGAGTGTGTGTGTGTGTGTGTGTGTGTGTGTGTGTGTGTTGGCAGTGGCGGGGGCAGGATTTCAGGACAAGGGGAAGAAAGCAAGTCATTAACCGATTCAAAGCTTCAAATGAAAGGTTTTCAAGTGCTTCTTTCCTGGCAGCCGAGGACAGTTGAGTGCAGTTGAATCACGCGCTGTGACTCACACATCCTCACGGCGCGCAGCCCCGGCCGCTGGGCCAGAGGCTGCGAGCGGCTTGCTCGCTGCGTTTCCTCCGGGCTGCTCATAAGCGAAGGAAGCAATATTTGTAGAACGACAGAAAAAAAAGACCTTCCTGCCTTGACTCGCTTTCAACACCTCCCCCCTCCAAACGATGATTGTTTCCTATTCCATCAACTCAGGAAGGCAGATTCAGGAAATTGGAAAACATTTCACTGGGCAATAGCTTAGATGTCCGTGTGTGGTGTGGGCATGCCCCTGTCCTTACGGGTCAGACAGGCAAGACCATCAGGGGGCCTTGACGACCTGCACAGACACCAGACAAGAGAAGGATCCTGTCCCCTGACACAGCTCCCTCGTTCCCGTGCCCACCGCAGGCGGGGACCTGGGAACAGTGTGTTTCCAAGGGTACTGTGAGGACGGGGCCCAGCACCCCAACCAAGACTCAGAAAGGCTCCCGGGGAAAGGTCTCTCCATTTCTTCTTCTCTGGGCCCATCATCAGCTCTAACTTGAGGACCCCGCAGTGAGGTTTCACTTCAGAGAACCGAAGGGGAATCTTGCCGAGTTCCCGGGGACGTTTATCACGGTGATCCAGCAACGTGACCGTTTCTATGGTCTGGCTTCGCTCCGCTCACTGGAGCTGCAGAGGGGGCAGAACAGTATTGCCTCAGGTGCCGCTGGGGACACTGCCTTAGCGCCTGATGCCTGAACAATCACCGTCGTCTCCCACACTTTGTTCTCGCTCAGCGCCCTTAGCCCCGTATCCGGAGCCTGGCCGCTGTGGTCATTTCTTGCTGCCTAGAACATATAGTGTGTTCCCCACACCCCTGTCCCCAGCTTCAGCTAGGAGCTAAAGAGGAAAAATCTTGTTTTCTTCCTGGGATGGTCCTTTACTCATCCATGCAATTCTCACAGAGGGAAACCCACTTTGCACGGGATGCCCATGTAGAAAGTCGGGGGGGGGTGGTGGCGGGCAGAGAGGTGTGGGACCAAGCAAACCCTTATTCGCTTCCCTGTGCGAGGTGAGCGAGAGTCTGAAAGGCTGGCATGCAAAATGAATGTGGTCTACCACAGAAAACACTGCTTCTTCCCCACCGTGCCACACAGAGGTCTCGCTGCATTTACTGAGGCGAAGAGGCTAAGGCGGGCTTGCCATTCCCTGGAATCATCACTCATGGTTTGCAACATGAAAATCTTGCACAACCCCACCTGGGGTCCCCTTGCAAGGCAGAACGTGTTGCCCCAACGAGCCGCGGCAGACGTGGAGAGGCACAGGCGTGTTTCTGCAACACTCCTCAGGTAGCCTTGCTCTTAGAAGTGGCTTAGTGGTCTATGCAAAGCCTGAATGCTCATGTGCCTGGTTCCTAGAACCACAGGTAAGAAATCTCAGTGCGCTGCTGATGCCGCCTCCTCGGGTGCCTTTCAAAGGGAATTGCGGGGCACACACACGGCTGAGTGGTTGACATGAGCTTCTCTGCGTGCATGAGCTCGCCACTGTTTTCAGAAAGACTTATGAAGAAGGCTTCTTCTGGCCTGATCGAAGATTTAAGGTCCCAGAAAGGCGGAGATTTAATCAGGTGTCCAACACAGTGTGAAATCCGCGGTGTTCTTCTTGGCTGCCATAACAAGGGAGCACAGGCCTGGTGGCTTAAACAACAGAAGGTCATTGTCTTGTGATTCTAGAGGCGGGAAGTCTCACTGAGAGTCGTGATGTAGTTGTGTTAGCTTAGACTTGCAGGCGTCTCCAAACTTTTCAGCCCGCGGGCCGCATTAACTATCCAACAGCAGTTTGGGGGGGCCAACGACACACTCGAGGTCCAAATAAAAAAGAATCAAAACATAGATGTTGTTTTTAATTATTTATTTAATATTATTTTATTCAGATAAAAAGGTCTCCATGGGCCGGATGAGAGGGCCTCCGGCCCGCGGGCCATAGTTTGGAGACCCCTGGCTTAGAGGCTTTGAGATGTCACAGGGTTGGTTTCTCCCGAGGCCTGTCTCCTGGGCTTGGTGGAGGCCGTCTTCTCCCCAGGTGCCCACCTGGCTGTCCCTCTGTGTGTGTCTGTGTTCTAATCTCCTCTTCGGAGGACTCTGGTCTTACCGCTTTCGGCCCACCCTAATCACCTCAGTGAACCTGAATCACCTCTGTAAAGACCCAGTCTCTAAATAAGGTCACATTCTGAAGAACCAGGAGCGAGGACGTCAACAGAGAAATGCAGGGGCAGACACAGTTCACTCCACCGAGGGCCTCCCAGCAAAGCCCGCGGAAGCCCCAGCCCCCGGCGCGGCGGTGTGCGGTGCAGCTCTGAGCTCTGAAACTGCCCGCACATTTTGAAACTGAGAGGGGAAAAAAAAGGTTTAAAAAAAAAAAAAATCGATCTCAATTCATAAGTATGCCCTTCACCATTTAGTCCCTTCACACGCTGAGGAACCTTTGAGAATGGCAAAGCAGTTTGGAAAATGTACTTAAAACAGCCCCAAGCAGTTCCCCCAACCGGACACAGACATGGCTCTCCCTCCTGCAGGAAGGTTGCCCCTGGAATCCGCACCCTCCTGCGACGCGCTGCCCACGAGGGTGGGGGATGGGCCGCACACCCGCTCCCACGGGGGTTGGGGGGAGGCGGGCACAGCGAGGAGCAGCCAGGAGCACAGGCAGCTTCAGAAGCAGCAGCGGATCCAGCACCTACATGGCAAGAAGCCTCTGAGAGTTTTTGGAAGCACATTAGCAGCCAGGAGCTTCCTCTGTTGTCTTGAAATACATCTGAAGTGTGTGCTCAGAAGAAATGGGCCCCTTTCCTGAGACAGGGGCCGGGCCCCTGCGCACGGACGGACTCCAGTGAGGAGCCAGGCCCTGGCGGGTGTCAGTCTAGAGCAGGGGTGTCCAACCTGATGGCTTCCCTGGGCCACACTGGAAGAAGCACAGGGGTCATGGGCCACGTGTAAAATACACTAAGGATAGCTGATGAGCTAAAAAAAAAAAGTCGCAAAACATCTCATGCTATTTTAAGGAAGTGTACACCTTTGTGTCGGTTCACATTCCACGCCGTCCTGGGCCGCGTGCAGTGTGGGCCGTGGCTTGGACAAGCGTGGTCTAGAGACACCCCGGAATGAGCGAGAGCGTACACGACTAGCAAGCAGCCGGGGCGGGAGCCCGCACACACAGCCAGCTTGGCCCTCATGGCTTATCCCTTTTTCTGGCTTTTGTCCAATAGCATAGAGCCACTTCCCTCTGGGGCCTCAGTTTCCTCGTTCATAAAACAAGGAGAGCCATAGTACAGCTCTTTGAAGTAGCTGCGTGGACACATTAACTAGCCCGTGTGAAGCGCTTTGTGCAGTCGTAAAAATAGGGCAGTGACTATTAGCCCCAGCGACTGATGTTCCTTTATTTAAGAGGAGGCTTGGTCAAACTCTGGCCACTCCAGGGGGTGACAATGCCCTAGGGGAAGCCAGGGGAAGCTCCCTAAATGAAGTGACGCAGGGGTTGGGGAAGGAGATGGCTGGAGGGTGGAAACCAGGAGAGGGAAGGATGGTGGGGGGGAGCCCTGGGTGAGGGCAGGAACCCCAGCGGGTCTGGAAGGTGGTAAATAAATCAACCCACCTGGCGGGAATGTAAAGCAAATCAGCTTTCCCAACCTCAGGTCAGCCTCCCTGGCCGGGTCAGTGTCCTTACAGAAAGCAGGAGGGAGGGGCCCTTTGTGTGACTCCACCAGCTCAGCTTTTCCCTCTCCGGGCTCCGCGCGGCATGCTGTGCCATAAATCGTGACCGCTGTTTTTCTTGGTTGAGTGTTGTGGCGTGGCTTCATTTTCCTGATGGCCCTTCTTAATGAAAAAGCCATTTTGCCCATTGAACCACCTGCAGGGTCTCCAGGCTCTGAGAAATAACCAATTTCCAAGCCTCTCAGTGACATTTCAGATCGCATCCTTTGTTGGAGCCCAGAGGTGCTGGTGGCCTGGGCATGTGTCTTGCAGTGGGCAGGAGCTGAGGCCGGCGCAGGAAGCTCCAGCCAACTTCTTAGCTTGTCAGGTAACTTCCTAGTGACCTAGATGAGTCATTCAATGTCTCAGTGTCTCATTCCAGTTCTGTAAAACGGGCCAATCATGTCCTCGATGAGCTTGCCTCCAAATCGCAAAGTTCCTGTTCGAAATCTCTGACAGCGTCAGAGAGAGAGAGGGGTACCATGAAGCACATCACCCATTCTCTTGGTTTCACAACATGAAGCAGCTCCATTTTTCTGATTTTATTTGCTGATAGGAAACAGTCCCCTTCCCCTTTCACTCATGCCTGCCAAGCATTTTCCCACATCATCTCAAAAATGGTTTTTCTAATGCCCATTCTTCAGAGAACTCTCCAGAAGCAACAGATATTAAAATCCACACACACACAAAAACAAACCAAAACACCTTTCTTGCAACTCGTGTTCTTTGATCTCCCCTCCCCTTCTCCTGGGTGCCACCAATCCCCTGCATTAGCCTTTCTGCTGAGTAAAATAAGCGCCCCCTGCCCCAGTGGAACGCTGATGCCCCGAAGTGGAAGAAGGGAGCGTCTCCTTAAGGGCTTTGCCAACCAGGAACATGATCAGGGATGCTAAAGAGGACCTCGGGGGCTCCTGAACACAACGCAGGTCCAAACCTCATGTGTGTCACCTTTCCCAGGCTGGAGGAGCATGCTTGGACACTCCTGTGGCTCGCACAGACTCCCTTCTTTGTTGGACAGACATACTGTCCTCCTCAGCTGGCTTTGGGAGCTGTTTCTCCCTTCCTCTTGTCTTCTCTCTTCCCCTCATAACCCTGAAGACAGAGAAGGCCAAGGAGCAGCTAAGAAGGAGCAACAAGCCGTGAATCCCAAAGATGATCAGAATGGTGCTTTTTATGACAGAGTTACAAAGAACAGGAAGCCTTTGCTGGGGTTTAGAGTGAGAAGCGTGTTTGGCTGCACAGGAAGGAAAACTCTGACTATCCAGGGGTTTAAGCCACCGGGCATTGGTGCACTGGTGTGTGCAGTGTGACAGGAAGCTCGGGTGTACGTGGCGCTGGGCTGGTCCTGTGGAGTCAAGATGCTCCTGTATGTTGGTTCCACCGTGCCGCACTGTGACAAGGTGGCCCCTGCCTCAGATCTGTCCAGGCAGGAAGGAGATGGGGGACACCCTTTCCCTTGTGGGGCTCTGTCTTTTCACTCGGCCGTCACTTTGCAGGCCGCAGAAGAGAGGAAAGCAGAGGAGAACGTGGTCAGGAATGGTCACCAAGGGACCCAGTGCAGCACATGCTGTGCTGTCCCAGTGCTATGTCCTCTCATTTGTTTTCCCTGCCAGCAGTGCTTTGAAAATCCAGGGGAAACTCTGAGTTCTCCCTTCAATCCTTCTTGAAGTTGCCGATGGAGGCGGGAGGGTGGGGGAGGGCGATATCTATTCCTGATTTACGGATAGCAAACTGGACAGGAGATTGGCGGGGGCAGGGCAGGGGTCTGGGGAGAAGGGAGTCAAGATCACACCTATTTTCAGAGTCAATGCTTCGAATAGCCTTTGACTGTCAGCTACGTGTGGGAAAAGACGAACCCGCAGCCTTGTAGCAAAGGGAGTGTTGCTGGTACACCTGGCCACGGGGTTGACAGATCTATCAGTAACTGGAAATTGTTTCTTTTTCTCTCTTCCTCACCCTGTTGAACTCTCAAACCTGGCAGCCTCACACCTTCAAGCTTTTATCTTAAAGATAATTCTTTTCTACAGAATGTCTTGAGGGAAGCTTTCTTTTAAGTTGCCTTCCTTAAATTTCCCTAAAGATGTTTGTATCTTTGGTGGAAATATGACAACCTGATTATCAACCTCTGTCTGGGAGATAGAACATTTACTGGTGCTCCCTGTATTTCCACAAGTTACAGGTTATTTTTGCTTTGTAATTACTGGCCCTGTCTGGATGTAGAGCTATCTCTTTGCAAGTCAATGTCTCATTAAAAAACAAACAAACAACCATTTTGTATTTCCCTGAAACAAGACATAATGTAAATGTTTCACTTTGTTTTGCTGTAAGATTGGAGTTTATTCAGAGAATCGTTGGCTTTTACAGATGACACACAGGCCTCTCGGTGCATTGGTTCATACACGTCTTTTTTTTTTTAATTAATTAATTAATTAATTTATTTATTTATTTATTTTTGACAGAGAGAGAGAGAGAGAGAGAGAGATACAGAGACAGAGAGAGAACTGAACTGGGGGAGCTCCCAGTTCAGCACATGGTTCCGCACGGGCCGGGGCCAGCGTCTTATTTCCAGATGGAATTCTTTTTGCACAGTGAGCTCCCCTAGACATTTTAGGGGCCCCCAAAGAGACCAAAACTAGAAATCTCAGTTGGCTGGTTGGACTTGTTCTAGCTGCTCCTTCCTGTAAGCTTGACATCTGTGCTACATGGGTTCCAAGGACTCAACTTGCCAAGCCTTGAAACCACGTCCATTAAGAGGAAAAAATGTGGCTCTGACCATTTGCAAAGCTTCTGCCTTAACGTCTGCCAGCCAGCCAGCTCAGCTCTCACTCCTCGCCTTTCGCGCGTTCTCTGTGACGACCACGATTCCTACAAAGAGCCTTTCTGATGTCTGACAGAGAATGACATTACAGGATCTGAGGGCTAAGTCAAGTAGAGCCTGGGGAGACCTGCAATAAAGCAAGCGTCTCCCTCTCTCCCCTGGAGAGCTAGATGGCCCCTGATCATAAAATGTGTAGCATTTCTGATCTCTTCTAAGAGATCCTAAAAAAGAAAAAGAAAAAAAAAGATCTAGAAAATATCGCAGGAGTCAGCTTGCCAGGGAGGGCTATGTCAGGAAGAGCGAACGACAGAAAGTCAGAAAGTCGCTGCTTGCTGTTCATGGTCGCATGCCCTCCTCGGGTGAGTTTTTTTAAGGGAAACTGAAAACACTGTCAGTGCTACTCTCATCGCTCAATGTAGAGCAATTTTCTTTTTCTAAGTAAAAAAGAAACAAAATGTTAACATGTAGGGCCTTTGATGTTTATTTTTTATTACAGCGCGAAAATGTTCAAAAGAGACGGCAGATTGGCTAGAGCGCCTTGGTTGGGGGCTGTTTTCCCAGTAGCGGCTTGAAGGCCAACCACAGCGCTGCACTTTATTACCCGGCTTGTTTGCACTTTGAACTGTGCACACCCAGCCCCTCATTTCACACCATCTGCAGGCTGCGTCGGGGGGGCCCCATTTACCTCACGCACAGTCACAGCTGAACTTGACATTAACCCACTTTGAAAGTACACACTTTATAAAATCTGCAACTGCATATATGGATACAGCCCCTGCCAGGGTCTGGAGAAACCGCAAGGACCGGGGGTGGGGGTGGGGGTGGGGGGGAATAACTCTGTCCTGCAGGCGGCTTCTCTCTCGTCTCCACCCTCGTTCGTGCCGGCATATGTGACGTGGTGAAAATAGGTGAAAACAAAATGACACAGGCACTGATGGGTGTGAACAGAAACGCACACTGTAGTTTTATTCTTACTGAATCCACTGTTTTTTAAAGATCAGAATGGCTGTTCCTCTCAGAGTCCTAGAGGAGACGAACGAGTATTAAACCACCTCCAACAAACATTAGGACCGTGAAAGGTGTGGCATCATGTAAAGAAGTTACAAAGGCCAGCGATGGAAATTCTGTTCAACTGCCAATCACCCTACATCATTAATTCATATTAAAAAAAAAAAAAAGACATGCCTTTTCATGCATCCCTAGGTTATGTTCAAAACAAAGAGATCCTTGTATCACAGAGGTGGGGGAATCTGTTTAAATGACAAATGACCTAGGAGGCATTGTCCCGTTTCATGCTTTCTAAGTGATATGTGTGGGTGTGTTTTTTCTATCTATAGTTATATTTATAGCTTTATAGAGTTCAGGTGGCATCTGAAACTCTATAACTCACATATATGAGGGCTGTCCAGAAAAAATCCAGCCATTGCCAATATAACAAGACCGGTTACATGACTGGATTCTTTCCGGGCAGCCCTCGTATATAATTGTTTGGGCTGGAGTGACTTTAGACATCTGACTTAGGGCACCAGGGACAGTCTCTGATCCAAGCGCTACCCGAGTCAGAACCAGCAACTGGGTCATCTCGGCTCCTGCCCCCTAGACTTCTGCAGACACTGGACTTAGGTGGCTGATCCCACCTGGGAGTCTAAATAATTAGCAGAGAGCTCTCCTAATTCTTAGTTATTCTTTCAATGGCTCAGGCGCACAGCCTTGTAGGCAAGTCCCTTTCTGTGCGGGGAAACTCTGCAGAGCGACGTGCATGAGCCCTAAGCCCTCCAGAACTCCCCGAGGCGCAGGTTAGCAGTGCAGTCGCCTTCCGAGGGCCTGCCCCCACCCCCGTGGTGCGATTTCGGTGTCATGTAGACCCATAAACCACCGCTGCCTTAGGGAAGCACCCACCGGGGGCCCGCTGCGTCCCTGAGGCAATTTTATGGTTAACCAGGTTGGTTTTGATGGGCGTCTCTGGTGAAATCTGAAGGAGCAGAACAGCTAATCCACATGCTCACGCCGAGAGGTGCAGAGCGCCTCAGCCAGGCTGCCGGCCCCGGGCTTGCTCAGCGTCCTTGGGCAAGTGGGAGCCCACACTGCCATGCCCACCAGACGGGCAGGCCCTCGCAGCTCCGGGTCAAAGCTCCTCTCAGAAGGGCCTCTCCTGGGAGAAAGGAAAGCCTTCGCCCGTCACCAGCACTACCGCCTGTGTGAACATGAGCCCCAGGTTTCTCCTGTAGAGTAGGCACAATGATTCCTACTTTGGACGGTTGTCATGAGGATTGGAAAGGATAGGTGTGAAGCAATGCCCATAGAGAAGAAGTCAATAAGTAAAGGGTAACTCGGGAAAGTGCCAGCCGAGCGTGTATGGCATGAAGGCTGGGGCAGGAAGAACCCTCTAAGCCCAGAACAAGGCCCGGTTGCTGTGCCCGGAACCAGAAGGCCGCCTCCTCTCTCTGGGTAGCAGTGCAGACATGATCTCATGTCTTATATATATATATATATAAATAAATATGTCTTATAAATATATATATTTATATATATATTGGCAGGGAGGGTGTAGCTCACAAATGTGAAAAGTGATCGTGGTAACAACTAGTGTTTATTGAGCACCTATTATGTGCAAGTCACTGGCGCCATGCCAAGTGTTCTCTTGCAAAATCTTGTTAAATCCTTCACATGCACCTGTGAGTAGCACTCTCATTACTGATCCGATTTTATTGAGGTTAAGCCACAAGTAGATGAGGTCTGCACAGGGTTGCGTGTGCGTGTGCACGTGCCTGTAGGGAGGATAGTGTGTGTGACCATCCTCTGGGTCTGACATGTGAAAGAGCTGAGCCTGAGGGACTTAGAGACTTGCCAAGGCCTCTGGACAGCAAGCCTCCCTGCCGGGGGCTGAATCTCAGGCGGATTCAAGCCGGGTCGCCGCCATCCACTGCCCTGTACTGCTTGCATGAGTCTGGGTACATTTGGTGGCTCTAGGTCCCCACTGTTGCTGTTGGTGCCTCCCCTCCCCATTGGAGATGCCCCCAAAAGAAGCATTCACATGGTTCCCAGCAGCCATAGGATTGCTTCTCTAAGCCTCTGGTGTTCGAACTCCAATGTGCATCAGACTCACCTGCTCCCGAGATGCTGGAGAGATGCTGGCTTGTGGGGCAAGGTGGCAGAAAGAAGCCACTTTCTTCCCAACCAAGCAGCTGTCTGAGTGTATGAGGCTGGAAGCCTATCAGAAGTGAGACCAGGAGGAGACAACAAGGCACTTCCCACACAATGAACTTATGCAGGTACTCACCCCGAGGGGCTTGTAAAGCTGACCCTGCACTTGCACGACCTTGAGAGACAGCGCCTCTTTAAATGTGTCCTAGATGCCTGGCTGGCCCTTTCCTGCCCCATATCCTGGGGGCCAGGAAGAACCCCACATCCAGAAGAACCCCACAAATGATGTAACTGATAGTCAGGGGCTTCACGCCCAAGTCCATGTTTCAAGAAGCCAAGGAGTTCCCCCGGCTCCTCCCTGCAGGGAGCATCACCGTCATGACCCTGACCCTGGCCGGGATTCTCAGTGAGGTTCCCAGCAAACCCTCCCTGTGGTTGAGATAACAGTTCTACCCAGAAGCAGTTGATTCAGCTGTGCCTGCAAGAGGGGACCTCAGTCCCTCCCTCACATGGGGCTCTGCCCGTCAGCAGGTGCCAGTCGCCTTGCTCGGGGCCGTTCACTGGTCCCTCCTTCTGCTGAAACATCTGTACTTTCAAAAGCCACGTCACAGCGCTCCCACATCATTACAGATCCTTTGTTCAAGTAGGCGGCTGTGAGGTCTTTTCTTCTCTTTACCCTAATTGTAGAAAAGACACTTCTCTTCGATGATTCTACAGCCAGTTACCAGAGTCATAGAAAGTTCCTTCCCTTTCTTCTTGGCTTCTGTGTGGCAAAGGAAGCAACACTGCCCACCCCCACCCCCACCCCCAGCCGGTTCACAGCCAGCGAGAGTCCCCTGCTCTCTGGCAAGGCCTGGAGCCCAGCCAGCCTCTAATTGTTGCTATGCAAACATCTTAATGGGAACAAATTAAAAGGCACTCAAGCTAATTATTCTCCACAATAAAAATAGTAGTAAACTAATAAAGCGCCTTTGGAAAGGTGATTCTGTGTTACCTCAAAAGAGTGGCTTGCCTTATGCAGAGTATGCAATTGGGAGGGAAATAAAAACTCCCTTGGAGATGGTATTTTGGGAATCCGTGGGACTCAGAGAACACCCTTTTCAGACTTGTTTAGCATCATTTGCATGCCGCCCAGGGCCTGGCCAGCCCCAGCCCCTGACACCTGCCCTCAGCTTCCCTCAGTGACCTCCACTTGACCTTCAGGCAGGCTTTGGTTCTTTCTGGAGAGCCCTGCCCCCCCCCCCCACGCTCACACCGACACGTCAGGGTTCCTGCCACGTTGGGTTTGCTGCAACCATGTCAGTTTAGGATTCAACACGTCATTCACAGATGCAGCTGGAGTTCTCTCAAGCAGCCCCATCTCTCTCTTCTGCTTTGCAATGGAGACCACACACGCAGAGGAGCAGAAAGCACTGAGAACCTTTGGCGCCCGTTGCCATCGGTGAACCTGGACCACTTCCGGTGTCTGGGCCCCTGGAGGGGTTCTTGACTGACCTGGAGTCCATACCAAGTGAGGGCGAGAGGGAAGGCCCCACACCACCCGGCTCAGTGACATCACGTGTCCTTTGTCCTGTTGTTGGGAAGGATTCGGGTTCATTAAAGTTAGGCTATGATTAAGTTACTTTGTTGCTTATAAATAATGACAAGGACAACTAACACTGGCCAAGTGCTTACAGTGCATCAGGCATGTCGCCTCCATCGTCTCTTCTAATCCAGAACTTTATGAGACAGGCACGGCTCTTAACCCCCTTGTCATAAAAATAAAAAACAAGACCATGAGGCAAAAATGAGTGAAGGAAGCAGCCCAGGCCACGCAGCTCATGGGAGGCAGAGTCCAGCGGCATTCCAGATTCCCTCTGGCTTACCCCACCCCTGTCCCCCATCCTGTGACATGGCGGCAGGGGTGCCGAGGGAACACAGCCGATGTAGTCACTCTGCCCTTCCTGCTGAGCTGCTTAGCAGACTGCTGACCCTCTCTGGGCCTCCCTCCCTCTGATGAGGATGCGCACGCCATAGACCACAATGAGGACTGCAATTTCAGAGGAGAATACTGAGTGACAGACCCCCAGAAAACCCTGAGCTGATTCTCCCTATTGTCACACCTTGTCCTTTCCCCTTGATTTGCCTTCTTTCATGAGCGACTGCTCTGCTTGATTTTTCTGATTTTCTTCTGTACACACTTTGGCAAACCCAATCCAACAGTGAACCCCAGTTCTGCCAATCGTGTGACTATACATGGGCACCTAATGCATCCTTGCAGACTGGATCATTTTGCTGCTGGCAGCAAGTGGCTGAGGTAAGCAATGTGGCATGGAGTGCGACAGGAAAGGTCTCATGCTGACACGCAGCCTCAGCTCTGGCTGGGTGCGTGCGTTGGCACCGGAACCTTCCGGTCTCTGTGAAGTGAGCGGGCGCGTGTGTCTGAGATCTTCAGCTCTGGCGTTTGCGGTGAAAGGCATTGCGCAGGCAGAGAATTCACCTCCATTAACTCTATGCAGCACTTCTCAACCTTACCACCATTGACACTGGGGACCGGACGGTTCTCTGTGGAAGGATGTGCACTGTGGGATGTGTGGCCGCATCCCTGGCCAGCACCTTCTGGATTCCAGGAGTGCCACCTCCCCAAGATGTGACAACCAAAAAGGTGGAGATGTTAACCCTCTCCAACATGTTCGCATCCCTCATACCTAGAGGGGTCCCTGCTCCCACCCCAACCCCTAATACAGGTCAAGTTGTCCACAGAAACTGACAGTCCATGAGCAGGGACCTTGAAATTGGGGTGATCAGCCATTATTCCCATAGTGAAGACAGAAAACAAGAGACAGCCATGATTGCAGTCTGCTGAGGACAAACAAGACAGAATGGATGTGCTGGGATTACTTCGTAGAGGAAGTAAGGCCAGTTAACGTGATCTGCACTCTTTAGAGCCAGGCAGGGAAACCCGGTGCTCCTGGGACAAGGCCTCCGGGCTGCTTTGGTTAATGTACACAGTGATTAGAATTCAGAAGAAGTCAGTGCATAGGACGTGATGAGAAAGTATTGTTGGAGCGTCACATTTTATTGAACACGCACTGTTATGTAGCACTTACCAGGGACTGGGCCCTGTTTTACATGCCTTAGAAATACTCATCAGATGTTGGGTGGATGGATGGATGGATGGACGGATGGATGGACGAATAGACAGATGGATGAAGCTCCATCAGCCTCCTGCTCTCTGATAAGGTGTAGAAATCCCAATGGGTATGAGCAGAAGAAGCCACAGTTGCCTGTCCACCCACACAACCCCAGCAGGAGCAAGTAATCAGGGCCTCCACCCAGACGCGGTTCCCCCTCAACGCCAGTGATCGGCTAAGAATAGGAAGAAGAATGTGGGGACACTGGAGCAGAGAGGAGCAAGAGGCCCGGGGCTGCTTTCACTTCTGTCCCGAGGCTGTTAGGCTGGACATCCTGTGGGCGTCCCTCATGGGAGGTGGGCGAGTGTGCAAGAGACATGTGAGGAACATCACACAGTCCAAGGACTTCTTCCTATCCCTGACTTGTATTGGTTTGTGCATCGATTGAATGACTACAGAAGAATAAATGTCTGTGACCCAGAGAGGTCACAGTCACAGGACTGATAATGCGGTCCAGTCCGTTTCCCGTTGGGTTACCTCTAAGAGGTCCAACAAAGAATAGGAGGATGCCCTCTATTTTTCTGTTATCTGCTCCAAGAGATCTTTCATTTAATGGGAAAATTTAACCATCATTTTTCCTGTTCAAAAAAAGGATCTTAGTGGAAAAACAGAAGTGGTTTGGTGAATCACTTGCGGTAGACTGGTCACGAAGTTCCCGGTCTCGCCTGTGTTGGTGAAGTCTCGGGCAGTTGAGTGGCATGGGCACGGTCCTGCTGGCTACCTACCCATCATGCCCAGAGCTCTTTCTCTCAATGAAGAGAAAACTGTCTTCAGTGAAACGCTGGGCAGCTGAGGCTGCGTATGTGTGTTCCCCTTCCATGCTGAGACCTTCAGCGCCTGTTAAACAATTGTAGCATCTGGTGTTCCTAACCACCCCTGCTCATTCCCTCAGAAGTCCCTCTGTACCTACACCCCCCTCAGCCAGGTCTGGACCTCAACCACCTGGAAGCACCACCTTTGCTGGTAGTCAACAATTGTATTGAAGAGGGATTCTGTGAAGACAGGGCCTAATTCAGGAGCGTCCAAACTTTGGGCTTCCCTGGGTCACATTGGAAGAAGAACTCTCTGGTGCTACCCATAAAATACACTAGCAATCGCTAGTGAGCTATAAGTAAGTAAATAAATAAATAACAAAAGTATAATGATTTAGGAAAGTTTACAAATGTGTGTTGGGCCACATTCAAAGCCGCCCTAGGCCTCATATGGCCCAGGGACCACGCATTGGACAAACTTGGCCTAATTCTTTGTTGCATTCAGGAAATGTTCCTTAGTGAATCTTTTGACCAGATAAATGCCTTCTTATCTTTGTAAATTTCATACTTTTTCTTAAGATGTGGTCTCTCAATTCCGTCCCCATGGGTCTTCTTGCGTTATAATGGGGAACCTCTTGTCAGGGTGGACCTTTCTCACTACTTTTCCTATTTTCTTCCCCATACTCATCACCTTCAATTATCTTAAATCAGTTATTCTTAACAGAAAAGACAGGGCGAGCAGTGAGGGGGTAATTTTGCTTAGAGGGCACATTTGGCAATGTCTAGAGACATGTGCAGTTGTTACCGCTGGTGGGTAGGGGGTAGGAGCAGTGCACTGGCATCTAGATGGTAGAGACCAAAGATGCCACTAAACACCCTGCAAATGCACAGGAAAGTCACCACAACAAAGAATTGTCAGGCCCAAAATGTGAAGAGTGATGAGGTTGAGAACTCTGACCACTGGGGTTATGGTTGTAGAGATACATGGCTGTCCTTCGTTCCCTCTTGGTGTTTTGCTTTCTGGAAAGTGCACCCCTCACCCCAAAACTGGGGAATCGTGCATGTTTCAGAACAAGGACCTGTCAAAGGATAAATGGAGAATCGGAAAGATCTTAGAAACCATGGTGGCCGTGGTCACTTAGGGACCTCTAGGGCCTTTTATGGTCCAGCATCTGTCTATTGAAGGCACTTTAATATTGTGAAGGGGGTCCTAATCTCTGTGTTAGGTGAAGGAGGATGGAATTATCACCATAAACAGATGGTCTGAAGACTATAGTAAGGACTTTGAGTATCAGAGGAAAAGGAAAAGGGCAGACAGAAGACCAGAGAACCCAGCATCAAAAGTCGAGACCAGAAAGAGCACAGAGAGACAGCAGATCAAAGGCTGGGAAAAAGCCATAAAGAGGAGGAGTCTGGGAGCTGAGTCAGGAAGCTGCACAGACTTGGTGAGAAGGTGACCAGATAGCCAACAGGGATAAGCCGGAAACCCAAGAAGGAAAGTATTCCTACAGGGGCCAAAAGAGAGGAGCTAAGGATTGGAGGGCAGCAGGGGGAGAGCCAGAAAGAGCCATGGGCATGGGACTGTAGTGAACGTGCCTGATGCAACGCGTAGCCTGAAACACCAGAAAACACTCATCCCAGAAGCAGTCCTGCGCCGAGGGGCAGGGAACAATGGAGTACAACCAGCTTTCCAGTGGTCTCCACACCTTATCCCACTTACCCACCCAGTGCCTTAGGAGCTAATACTGATAAGCTGACTTTGGAAGTGCAAACACGGAGCCTCTGAGTTTAGATAATCAAAAATAAGAGCTCTGAAGCTGACAGAGGTTAGGAAAGAAAACCAAGGTTGCATGGCCAGTAAACCTAGGTGTGTCAGGATTAAAACTGAGGGATGTTTATAGCGTTCTGCTCAGTCAGTAATGTGCTACCATTCTCTTAATCTGCCATGTGTAATCCACTGACATTTTCTCCAGCTGCAGCTTGGAGTTGGCTGTTTGAGTTGACCAATAACTGGGCAAAAAGGAAGGAGGGAGGCCGGCTGGAGCAGACAGACAGTAGGGAGAGGCCACCCAGGAGACGAGAGGGCAAAGCACACAACAGTCCTTTGGTTCATGGATTTGAGAATCTAGATTTCAAGCAGAATGGAAACTGTATTTAACAAAAAGAAATTCCTTTCCCAATTCATGCAGCAGACAGATGAGCTGGGGTCCATAGTCTGTTTTCCCACTTCCTCTGTGTCTTTCGTAACCATGTAGTCAGATTCTCAACCCTCTCGCCATGGCTCCCACTTCCCATCCCAGACTCTCCTGATCCGAGAGCACAGTGGGCCTGCTTAATCACACTCTGTAAAACATGTTCGTAATGACCCATCAGGAAATTAACTGAATGGTTGACGCATGCATGGCCCTGTGTTAGAAAATGGCCTGGAACATGGAGATTATATGGCATGAAACGGCCCTGTAGGAGTTTAGCAACTAGTAAGGGAGATGAGCCCAAGTCTGAGAAACAGTGAACAAAAGGAGAAGTGAACAACAGCACCAATACAAGAGAAGCAGAGACCAGGAAGATAACTGGTTGTTGCATGAGAAGCTGAGGAAGGATCAGAGAGGGCGAAGTCATTTCATTCAGGGCTGAAGACAGAGGGGATGAAGTTGAGGGAAGCCCAGTAAGGCTGATTCTCGGGGTGCTCGGGGGCCAAGAAGAGGCCACTTCGCCTCACTAGTGAACTGTGAACTTGAAGCCAGACCTTTGAATGGCGCGGGGAGACTAGACTTGCAGACCGGGGTTCTGAATTTGGCAGGACGTAAGAATCCCCTGGAATATTGGTTAAAATGCAGATTCCTGGGGCCTCCCTGAAGACCTTGTGGGACCCAAGGCTCAAGAATCTGCACCTGAGCAGCCCCTACCATCTCAGTCTACTCTGAGAAACACTCTGTAACAGGAAGCCTTTGACTGGTTTTGATGAAGTCAAAATGAAAAAATGAAATCTTCATGAAATTTCAAGGTTGAGAGAAACTCAGCAGAACTTATGTCTGCGTCTGATAGCCAGCAACGGCCTCTGGTGGGACCTGTACATTCTAGGGGGTGAGTCCCCTCTTGTAGTTTTACTCACATGCTATGGATTTCCTGGTCTAGTTTCCCAAGTGGAAAGTCATACTTCCCGCTAATTAAATGTGACTCAAAAAAACATAGTTTAACGTGTAGGCCACAAGATCCTAAAGTTAGTCTGAGTATCGAGTTGGGTCTAGAATACTCAAATCCGGGCCTCCACATTCTGTGTCGCTACCTAAAACTGTACAGCTTCGGAAAAAGGGTGGACAGTGTGGAATTCCAACTCAGTGATGTTGTTCTCAGTAGGAAAGACCCCCATGGGGCTGGGTTTGGAGTCTGCGTTTTCACAAGTGCCTCACACCCAAGTCTGAGGCGTGCTGTCCTACATCTCCAGCCGGCTCCCACGATTTGGGCCCCTCTTCTGGGAAGGCCTGCAGAGATAAGGCCGTGGGATCAGCCACCAGGGGAGGGGGCGGAGGGCCGGGTTGCAACCCCTCCTACCTCCTGGCCTTTCTCTTTTTTTTTTTCTTTTTAATTTATTGTTAAATTTGATGAGGTTACATTGGTTGGTAACAATCAGATGCTTTCCCAGCGGCTGCACCTGCAGGGCTGTCGCTTCTCTGGAAAGCCTCTTGAAACAGACGCCCCCGGCACCCCGGCCTTGCCTCTCGCTAGGGTGGGGCTCCACTACCTCTTTTCTCTCTAAGAGCCTGGGATGCTGACAGCCTCTGATGGAGGCATCCTGTTTGTCGAAAAATAAACCGGCAGTTAAAGCAGGGTTGCGAGAGCGAGAAAACCACAGGCCTGCGCGCCGCTGATAACACCAGGCAGGCAGCTTTTGCAGAAGTTCCGTCGCTGCAGCGCCGCGCCGGGGCCCGGCCACCGCCTCCCTTCCTGTCGCCGCAGCTCGTGTCCCTGCCGCCGTTTCTGGCTGTTGCTTTCCGCGTCGTTCTTTCAGTTACTTCTTCACCCATTGTTTTTTCCCAAGGATCCCCTGGCTGCTGCGAGAGGAGGGATGGACCCACGATCCGCGGGGCGGCTGTGCGCAGTACATGGGGCTGAAATTTATGAGCTGTCCTAAACATGACTGTGTAGGTTTAGGAGAAACCAAAGTTGCTTTGTCTTCTGTTGGTATGTAATGCTTTGACCTGGCTTAAAAAAATAAAAAATAAATTGAAAGAAAAGAAAAGAAAGTAAAGAAAAGAAAAGCAACCCAGATGAGACTTAAAATGTGCAAATGTGTCAAAGGACTCCCAAAGTCCAATATCCAGATTGTCTTATTTTTTTGGAGCAAATTGCCCTGGCCTGATTCCATGCGGTGAATAACTAATTACCTATCTTCCCCTTTTGGGGGATATTAAAAGCTCTTTCCCCATTTGCCTGTTATCAGATAAGCAAAGCAGATGAGAAGTCGGTGGGTAACCACAGGTACAACCACAGTATTAGCTGGAAACCAAAAGACTTGACCATCCAAGGCCAAGGGCGTAATTGGCAATGAACCTGAAAATAGTTTTGCACAAGCTGTAACACTCACTGTTCTCAAATCAGTAATATGGACTTCTCTAAATGGACTTCTCTGAGGCGCATGAGGAACAGGAGAGGGAGAGAATGAGAGAGAGAGAATGAGAATGAATAAAAGAAAGGACAGCTCCAGTCAGAGAAAATGGCTCCCGTTGGAGTTGATGTGACAAGAAGAGGCCACTGTGCATCACGTGGGTCCTCCTGGTCATCGCTGGAACCTCTCTCTAGCCTCCCATGCTGAGGTTCTCTTCCTAAAGTTTCAAATTTGCTTCTGTTATCCTTCTTTGTCCAAAAATACAGGGTTGAAACAGACTATATGCATTCCTTAATCTTTGGGTGTTTGAGATGAGTAATTACCCTGGGTGAACAAGAACCTATCTGTTTTTAAGGATGTCCAGAGAGCTGTATCATTTTCCCCTTCCCTCCACTGGTGACCTCTTCCAATTTGCTGACTCTCCTGTCCGGCTACCCCTCATGGGAACTCACTGCACGTGTGTCTTACTCTCCAGCCTATCTTCCGTGTCTATGGCCCTTTCTTCTTGTAGCTCACACACGACCTCATGCTAAATCACCACGTTGCACTTGATCCAAAAAAACAAGAGTCCCGTACATTTTGGGTAAACCGGGAATAAACTCTAATAATGAATACCTCAACTTGGTGATGAATTAAAACTCAAGTCAAAGGAGGGTTAATTCTTTAGGAAATAGAAGAGGATGATCCAGGGTTCACATGAGCCAGGTATGAATGACGTGCATAGTCTAATGGGGAATGTTGGCTGTCTCTTAAGACGGCTTAGGGCGTAGGAAGCCCTGTGGGACATACATATGCCAGGCCGTGGAGAGCTTCGAATGCACTTAAAAATTTTTTAGTGGGCAGTTACCCAAATTGATGCATGATTATTTTCATTATTTACTCTGCCAACCTCATTGAAATGTCCTTAATGGACTTCTTTCTCCTTTAAACATGATCATAAACAAATGAATAAAAAGATTGTGAATAGAAAGTAATAAATCTAATTTCAACTATATATTCCGGAATTTACACATCTGTAATTGCAATGTCCTTCCAAGTAGTCCACTGGGACATGCACACCATCATTCCAACAGCCCCATTATTCCTTTAAGCATTGTTAGAGCCGCACTTGTGGAATGACTTTTAAGGTCAATCCTTTGGTTAGACAAGTAAAACAGCCTCCTGACTTTCAGATCACACCTCATTTGTGACCAAGACAAGTAATACCAGGCTTCTTTAGCCACCTTATACATCACTAAGTCACCATCTTAAATGAATTCTAGCTGTTTCTAAAAATCAAATCCGTTGCTGGTGTTCCAGACATTGTGATTATTTCAGAGAAAATATTCCATCTCCCTGTTCTGAAAAAGAGGTTCTAACCAGGGGCTGAGAATTTCAGCGTCCCTACAATAGAATGTGAAGTCACAGGGCATCTAGGTTGAAAGAAGCAATATAATTAGCCTGTAACAACTTACTCAGTGTTTAAAAAGTCAACTTCAACTTATAGCCACACTTAGTTAAAAAGAAAACAAAAACCAACCGCGCACACACACGCACACACACACCAGGCAGCCTGATGCACTAATGTAGTAATATAGTACCTTTAACTCAGTGCACTGGTTGGGGACTTAACTATATAACTGAGCCTCACTATTTGAAAAGTTAGGAGAGTAAGATTCAGTAAATAAATTAATGTTCTGTGAAGTCTTTTGGGAAATACTGAAATCAGCTTTTACCCCAGACATGCTCTAATTATTAATAGCCGGCAGATAAATACACTGTAATCTATCAGGTTTTGGTTTCTCTGCTATAACAGATTTCAAATACTGGAGCTTAAACAAGATCAACGTGTGCTTCCTTCTCCTGAAGGAGTCTGGGTAGGTTGGGATGGCAGGTTCATAATCACAAGGATCCAGGCCTCTTCTCCCCCGATGGATGGCCTTCCACAACTCCTAGCTCTTACCTCATGCTCCAAATGACGACTCCATTCCCCACGGTCACCTCCACCTCTCAGCCAGCAGGAAAGAAATATATGGAAGGGGGAGGCTCACTCTTCCTCTTTAAGAGGAGGCTCTGAAATTTGCCCACAAAACTCCTGCTCACAACTCATTGATCAGAACCTAAACAAACACATGGGGACACCTAACTGTGAAGGAAGCTGGGAAATGTAGTCATTTGCTGTACAGCCATGTGCCAAGCACAGTATATATATATATATATATATATATATATATATTTGTTTATATCTATACTTAACATACTAACAGGTACATGCACTTAATATAAATATAAAAGTATATATAATATGCAAACCATATTATAGTATGTAATATATAAAATAAATTTTGTTTAGCTTAATATTGAATTATATTAACATATTAAATATATAATTACATTAATTTTAATAATATAATAGAAATATTTTAACCTATAAAATAGAACTAGATTAACATACAAGGTGGCCCAAAAGTAGGTATACAATGTAGTTTATTTTAATTTGTGTGACAGTGTGTATGATATGTACCCACATAATCTGTTGTGATGAATTTCATTGACTCAACTGTATACTTTTGGACCACCCTGTATACAATTATGTTATATATTTATATCTTATATAAATGTGTACATTTACATAAATATATTTATAACTTATAAATACACTTCTATAAATGTATGTGTATAAAAAGAGATTTGTTTTATTTAGTTATTTAATGTCCCTTTTTAATGAGCTGGTTGATTTATAAAAGGGCATTACATCTGCTGCACCCTGTATGATAAATAAAAAGTATAAATTATATAAATTAAAATTTTTATATTAGGTGTTACAATATTAACATATATTAGTTCATTATAGGAACACATGTTAATATATTAATATTTTACGCATTGCTCTATCTCTTATGTAGCGTAGTGACATATGCCAGCATAATATAGTCATACCAAATGCATAGCTGTAGGTGTAGCTGTAGATTTCGTATGTCATGTCTATATGGCTAAAGAGGCCGTCTGTGACCTGCAGGCACCTCTCTGCTCCCTCCATCCTGCTCTACTGGACGCGCTCCGCAGCAGTCACCCCGTGGACCAGGCCATGCAGAAGGCTCCCATGAGCACGCCCCATCTCACCCCACACTCAGGCCCTAGCCCATCTGTATGCAGATGCCCAGGCACTTGGGGAGCAGCGGGGAGAGGAGCAGGGCTGCTCAGCTGGGGCACAAGGTGCAGGGAACCCCTGCTCTGGCTGCACCTCTTAGGGAAACGTGCTTGAGTGCGGTGGCCTCTCACTGGAAGGCCCCCCTGCTTCTGCTTCAGCCTGATCCACTCGCCAAGCCAGGAGGGAGAGAATTACAGAGGAGGAGAGAGACTGTTGGTGGGCGAAGCCCTGCCTCCTCTTCCTACAGCGGGGACCTTGTGCCTCATCTCACAAGGGTCCCTTGTTAATTCAGGAATTTTGCAGGCTGTTCGTCAAACACAGCCATCATTCAACATGAAATTATATACACTTATGGCTAAATTATATACACTTATGGCCAAATTAATTTCCAACCGAGGTAATAAATGCTGGAAACTTGTCACTGCCTGATTCTGAGACTCAGCAGCCCCCTGCTCTGGCTGAGCATGTCCCTGAGGTGCTTTTTCCATGGACCACACTCCCTGGAGACCAGACTCTTCTGACCTCAGAACTAAGCCATGGTCTCCGACCCATCCCGACAAGCAAAACGCAGATTCCACTCAGTTCTAGGGTATATTTCTCAGTTGCTTCAGTGGGAGAAGTGGAGATGTTTGGGTCAATGGATTTCCTTCCTCCTTTTCTTTTCTTCTTTCAAGATCTAATTGGTTTTATTTTTTTCCAATTAGAATTGACATTTAATATTATGTTGTATTAGTCTCAGGTGTTGAGTCAACGTATTATATTTCTATTATGTACACGCACACAAACATGTCATATACATAGTGCCCTATTTAAGTTGCTATGTTTAGAGCTTCTGTGATTGCTGCTTATGCCAAAATAGCAAACAAGCAAAATTTTCACCATAGAGGAAAAAATATCAGTGCCTGGAAAGTTAAGACCATGTCAGTTAGTTAGTTGTTAGTTAGTTAGTTAACCAACACTTATATAGTGATCGCTACATGCCAGGCATTGTTCTAATTACTTTGCAAACAATAGCTCATGTAATTTCTAAAACGTTCTTATGTGGTAGATGTGATTAGCCCCATTTTACACAGGGGAAAACTGAGGTACAGATTGGTGTACAGGGTCTCTCATCCCGACTCAAACCATCTGACTTTGGGGTACAAATCAAGCTTAGCCCAAACCCGGGACAAGGAGTCCTGTGGGCTCTGCCAGACATAGGATTTTCTCTCAAGAAAAGACTCAAGTCACATATGTCCCCACATCCCTGGCCCGCATGGAGGTAAGCTGGGGGTAATGTCAGGTCTCACAGTAACCTCTGGGCCTCATCCCCATGGCCTTCAGACTGAGTGAGTTTGTCTTACGCGTCAGAGGTAGGATGAACCCCCTTTCTATGGGGGGAGAAATAGGACAAGGAAGGAGTGGCCTTCCCACCACTCTTCTCAAAGGCCACAGAGACTTGGGTCAGAATCTTCTGTGAGGTTCCATAGATACAAGTGCTCTTTTAAAAGTTGTAGATAAATTGTTTCCATAAAGCGCATCACTCTATTAAGGCTCTTGCTTAAGGGATTCACAGGGTCAATACATTTTGTCACATTATTTTTCATCAGGATGTCCACCAGAGCCTCAGCCTAGCCCACCGAGAATCAGTCCTGGCTTGAATCTCAAGCTGAGCGGGATCCTGGGACAAGAGGAACAAGTCAGGCCAGTGGCAGGTGACATTGGCAGCTTCCTCTTCCCCATCCTCCAGGAGACAGACTAAGGGCCAAGGGCCCGCTTTTTTTAAATGGTGAATGTGGGAATTCTTCTGCATAGTCAAATCTTTTCACATCTCTAGAACTTTCTCCTCCCAGTTCTCACGTGTGCAAAGAACTCTGCAGCCTCTGTGTTTGTGTTGCCTTGATAGAGAACTCAGGAACATGCCTCAGAAATTGGGACTTGTCCCATCTTTCTTTAGGTGCCACTTTCTAAATGGGGGCAGGCCACAGACCCAAACCCCACAGCACTGTGCTTTCTGCCCGGTGCCACTGAGCCCAGGATTCCTCTCTGCTCTAGTGGATGCAGATCCGTGCTGACACGTGCATGGCAGCTCATCCTGGGTGTGTGTCCACGCCCTCTGGAGAGTCCGGTCTCGGAGGAAATGATGAAAGCTTTCTGGAGAGAAGAGGCAAATGTATGCTATTTCCATTTTTAAAAAACTTGTAACTTTTGTTATTATTAAATGTGTTAGAGTGACATCGGTTGGTAAAATCATATAGGTTTCAAGTGTACGATTCTACAAGACATCGTCTGTGTGTTGCATTGTGTGCTCACCACCCAGAGTCAGCTCTCCTTCCATCATCATATATTTGCAAGTTTGAGAAAGAAGGCTACTGTATATACAGGAAACTTTCTTTTACATAAACTTAATGGTAGCCACTCAAAAAAATTCTAGAACCAAGACATATAATCTAACACAAAAAAGAGGAAATGGGAAAAAAATCAAAGAACACCATCAAACTAAAATAACTGACAAACAAAAAAACAAAGGAGACACGGAGTGACCAGAAAACAAAAGAAAATGGCTATAGGAAATCTTCAAAAACTTGTAACTGTTAAGGAGTTGGAGGAGAGTATTTTTTCAGTTCTTTGCCACATGTGCGTTATTGAATCATTTAGGGGGACAGCATGACTCAGTGTTTTCCGTATTTGAAAAATCTGGAATTGGGAAACCCTCAGGCAAATCCTGGTACACAGGAGCCTGTGCAGAAGGCCCATTATCTGCTCCCTAGTTCCCTATTTTGTCATGGAAATGACATCTGCCTGAGAAGCAGCCCTCTGCTAGAATGCTCGGGATGCAGGAGAGTGGGTGCTGTAGGCCAGCCGGTCAGTACACGGAATTCCCAGCGACACACAGGTACAAAGGGCAGTGTGAACTCTCCCCTTTGTTCTGCTCACGGTCTTGGCTTCTGCAGGTTTGGGTTCATGAATAACCGGAAGCTCCATGGTGGGTTGTCAACACCCCCTTTCATGGAAGTTTGTGGAGAAAAGGACCTTACTCATCTTTCTAGGGTGTGGGGGTGTGCTGGGTGATCCCCTATGATCACAAAGGCCCCGGACACTCAAGAAACTTTACTTCATTTATTTACTGCTATTCCAGGATGTTTTTTCCAAGTGTACATACTCTTGATATTTTTACAAAGAATTTTGGGACTTTGTTTGTTTGAGAGAAGTAAAGAGAAAGAACCGGGGAGGGTCCAGAGCAGTCTCCATAGTTGTACATCATTAGTTGGGACATAGTTTCATTCCACACAGGTGGATGTGGGGCTGCGCTGGGTGGGACCTGAACCGGGGGTCTCCTGCATGGGAGGTGAGAACCTTCCCTGCTGAGCCATCCCGGCGGTTATCAGTTGTGCTCCAGTTCAGCATATGGATTTGCACGGGCCAGGGCCAGGCATCGAACCCCAGACCTTATGATTGTGAGGCAGGCGCTCAACCACTGAGCTATCCCGGCATCCCCTTGGGACTTTTAAAAACACACACTGAGTCACTTTGATTTCCTAAGCATTTGCATTTTATGTCCCATTTGCTGCAAATTTGCTCTGTGTGTTGGCAATATTATACGGGGGCTCTTATAGACACAGAAGGGAGATGTGTAGCTTCTCCCTTCCCCCATCAGTGACAGCATTGTTGGGGACAAATGACATATGCCACATGGAGTAGTTGGGTAGCATCCTAAATTTGCACTGGATCCAGAAGTACATGCTATGGCAGTTCAGAGGTCTGGCAGGCCCAGAGTGACCCTGTTGGACCCAGCAGCAGGGTTCTGGAATGACCTCCTGGCCCTGAGTCCCTGGGCCTGGAAGGAGTAAGCCTGCTTCCCTGAGATTGTCCTGGGTCCTGTGATAGAAGGAGCTGGCCTTTCCAACCTGCAGTGAGACACAAAGGTGGCAGTAAGCATCAAACACCCTCACTCGAAAACGCAGCACGGGTTTAAGTGGATGACAGTCAGCTGTCTCCCAGGTGTGCCTAATGCTCCCACAGGAGCATCTATTGAGCACCTAGTGTATTCCAAGCCCTGGACAAAAGGAGTGTTTTACGTGTATCACCTCCCATTAACCTCACAAGGACCCTGTGCAATAGGTTTTGTCCCACTTTAGAGAAGACAAAACCAATCAATCGCCTAAGGTCAAGAGCTAGTTAATAGCAGAGCAGTCCAACCTGCGGGCCCCAGGCCCCTTGCGGCCTAGGAAGGCTTCGAATGTTGCCCAATACAAATCCGTCAACTTTCTTAAAACATTATAAGATTATTTTGCAAGCTTTTTAGCTCATCAGCTTCTGGTAGTGTGAGTGTATTTGATGTGTGGCCCGAGACAATTCCTCTTCCAACGTGGCCCAGGGCAGCCACAAGGCTGAACACCCCTGGAGTGGAGGGTTCAGCCTCATTCTTTACGACACCACCACACAAGCTGTGTGTGTCACTCCACACGGCGCAGCCCAGAGCACTTGCAGAAATCAGCGCATCGGGTTAACTTGGTGGCGAGTTATTTGATGACAGCAGTCTGCTCTATGCATGGTCGCTCAGGCTTCAGAACTGCTCCGGGACCCTGGTCACCTAGTCACGGCTCTGGAAACCGGCAGAGTCGTGCAGCGGAAAAGAGGCCAAACCAGGACACCAGGCTTACTGGAAACAGCTTCTGCTGTGCGATTTTGTCTAGAATAGGCCTTGGGTGTAGCTAACTGTGTCCCCACCGCTCTGTGTCTGCAACGCACACAGCGTTGTCTGCCAAGGCCCCCTGCACTCGTGCATGGGGTGTGCACTGCTTCCTGCGAACAGCTCCTGAAGAGCACTGCTGAGCAAGTTGTTTGGAGCCTGGGAAACAGTTCCTATTAAAATGGGTTCTATGTGGGAATGAGGTTTACGGGATGTCCCACCCCACTCCCCAGGCCAGCTGCAGAAGTAGTTGAAGAGCTGGGTCCGATGATAAAGGGACCATGTTCTGGAAAACGAAGGAGTAGCAGCCACTCCTTTTCTTGAGCACACACAAGGTATAAAACAGCTAGAACGTGGCTCCTCCTTTCTTCTCTTTCTGCGGCACGTCTCTCAGGGGCTGCGCCCCCATCCCTGGGGCCTGATACCCAGCAGGGAGCAGACTCCCCAGGCCTCCCAAACATTCTACTGCTTGTGGCCCCAGTAAGAGGGCAGGTTGAGACAACCCCGCGTGTCCACAGAGCTACTTCCTCGTTCAAAGCAGTCCCTCTGAAAACGTGCACAGTCGTTCCAGTGATGAAATCCTTACAGCAAAGGAAAGTACTTTTCATGGGGGGTTTGCATTTCATCTTGGTTCTGGTTAAGTCACTTTACTTTCCAGGGCGTGTGCCTCATCTGTGATGGTGAGGGGGCTTCCCCAGAGCGACCTTTTCCAGAGAATGGTCTCTAGATCAGCTCTCAGATATTTATGTCAGATAACTTTCTTAGCTCCCTCTGGAAGAGTCACGGGGCCCGTTTTAGTACATTGACAGCTCTGAGGTCTGCAGTAACAAGAACTTTCTATGCTTAACTCTGTTCCTCAAACCTTAACAACAAACCCTCCTTATTATTATTTTTTTGTAAGTAGCACTTATTTGAGATTATCTGAGCAGATAATATGTAGGGAGGTCTGTTTATGATCTTCTCATTTGGAAATAAATCTCTGTGAAACATCCTCAAAGAAGTAGGGAAGAAAATCTTCCTTCAAAAGGAGATTGACTTTTAAAAGTTCTCACAATTCATTGGGTTCCGAGAATGGGTAGTGGAAGGAATTAGAGCTGAGAGATACTGTTAATGCTGCTGATGTCCTGTGTAACACACAAGCTGAAGGAGAGAGGCCTCTCAAGTGGTCTGAGTCAAGTGGCAACAACCAGGCTGGTGTCCCCACAGAGTGTCCCACGGTGGTTTCCTCCCACAGCACTTCCCTGAAGGGAAAACGCCCTCGGAAGCCCGTGTGTCTGAGCTCGGATGAGCCCCTCGGTCAGCTGATTTCAGAGTTCCCCGCAGGAGGAGACAGGAGGGGAGTGACGGAGACCCTGGCCTCAGGGGGACACCTGCTCAGATGGCCCACACATGAGGTCACTCGGGAGGGGCAAGGGCCGGCAGAGGGTTCCTGACTGAGGGCTGGTATTTAAGATGGGTGTTCTGCCTCACACGGAAGTCAGGCAGGAGATGGCAGGTGCGGAAGGTCCGGGCAGCTGGGTTTTGTGTTGCTTGCATGTTAATATTCCGCCATGGGGTGCAGACCAGAACCTGGGGAGCAGAGGTGCTTGTCATTGCTACCTGCACTCTCAGGTCTGTCCCCTCACTCCCAGTGCCATGGGGATCCAGTGCTCAGTGTCCTCCCACGCCTGTGTCTCCAGTGACTCGTGAGGCCACTTCCTGGAGACTGCCCCTCAGCCTCTAGAGCAGGGGTATCCAACCTTGTGTCTTCTCTGGGCCACATTGGCAGAACTGTCCTGGACCACACATAAAATACACTCGCTAACCATAGCTGACGAGCCTAAAAAAAAGGTCACAAAAAATCATATAAGGTTTTAAGAAAGTGTACACATTTGTGTTGGGCTGCTTTCAAAGCAGTTCCGGGCCGCGGGTTGGACCAGCTGGGTCTAGAGCAGGCACGTCCAATCTGTGGCCCAGCACAGCTTTGAATGTGGCCCAACACAAATTCTTAAAACTATGAGATTTTTATTTTGCAACCTTTTTTTTTTTTAGCTCATCAGCTAGTGTTAGTGTGAGTATATTTTATGTGTGGCCCAAGACAAGTCTTCTTCCAGTGTGGCCCAGGGAAGCCAAAAGCTTGGTCACTGATGATCTAGAGACTTCCAGCCCTGGGTGGCCCCTTTGTCTGTACTCTCTGTGTCTGTCCCTGCTGCCCAGACTGCACTGCGGGTCACTTAGCTCTGCTTCAGCCTCTCCCCTGGCCTCCCTCCATTCCCATGTCTACACCCCTTCCAGTGGCCCACATCACTTCTGCCCTGTTCCTCTTCTCACCTGGAGGAGGGCGAGATCAGGCAGGCCTGGGCTCCAGGCTCATTGTACTTGACCTTAAGGCACCCCCTTCATCCCCCACCATGTCCCTTCCAGCTGCTCCTTGTCCCCCCACCTGCCCCTGCGGCTCTCCTTGCACAGGCCGATCTACAAACCTGCTCCCTCTGCACCTGGCTTCCTGCCCCTCCCCTGGGCCCCCAGCCCCGACCTGCCTACATAATCGTATAATACTGTTGAGGTTGAGGAGGAGGGATGGTCTTTAATTCTATCTCTTTTTTAATGTTTATGTACATATTATGTTTGACCTTCAGCAACTCTTCAAAGGTAAACTAAGCAAAGATGGCCAATGAACTCCTTTGCCTGGGTGTGGAAACAGACTTATGTGCCCAGGGATACAGAGCGAGGTATTGAACCTGAACCAAAGGGAAGTTGTCCGATCAAGTCCATGGGCCTCGCACTGCCTCACCTGAGCAGGCTTTCTCAGTGTGTCATTCAGTAGCTGCGGGAGGCTGATGCATTTGACTGATTCTGCGTGGCTCTCAAGGTGAACACTGCACTCTGAGACACCTGATGCCATTATCCATGTCCCTTAAAAAATAATCCAGTTCATTAAAATTCAGCTGCCTCTGGGTAATCATGATACTGATTTTTTTAAGTACTTTTTTCTTTGTTATTTCAAAAGTATATGGGAAAAATTCTGAATAACCAGGGGAGTATAAATAAGAAGTTTACATCATCCATAATTCTAATAATTATCTAGTCCTTTGTTAACATTTTGGTGTCTTTTTTCTATAGTTTTAAAATATATTTTAATTGACATTATGTTAAGTATTGTTTTTATAAACTAACTTTTATCTCTTAAAAATATTGCTAGCATTTTTATGCCATTAAAATTATTCTAAAATGCTACTTTAATTGTTGCAAAGATTTTTTTAAGACAAAGTAATTTAACTAGTCTTAAATCTTTGGTAATTTATTTCCAGTGTTTCTCTATAATGTCTAATGCTGCAATGAACATCTCTGAACATAATCTTTGGGTGGATTTATGATGACTTCTTTAGGATAAATTCATAGAAATGGCAATGTTGGTTCAGAGGCTAACTGTGCTTGTAAGAGTTTTGACCCTGGCAGGTTGCCCTCTGGAAAGATTATACCGATTTGCACTCCAACCCACAGTGCATGAATGAGGCTGTGTTCCCCCAACCCTGACCTTCGCTGGACACTAGCTTCACTTTTTTTTCATCTTTTTTGATTATAAACTCGCTTCTGATCACCTTCACCTCTCATTTCAGCTTTCAGAGCTGTCGTTTTATTGTGGTAGCCATTCCTGACTGTCGTGGATTTATGAATAAGGATATAATGGTCATAACAGTTGACAGTCAATTGGAAACTAGATTTATATGTATATTTCATGGTGCAGATGTCTTAGCTTTATTTAGGAAAGACTTTATAACATCCAAGTGCCAACTCTTAAAATATGTAGCCTCAGCTTGGCTGCCTGCCCTGCGATGCAGAGGTGAAAATTTAACTGTACTTCTAGCTTCTAATACAGTTTCATTAACTTGTAAGCACAAGTGTATGGAAAAAAGGCAGGACATTTTTAATGAAGATAAATGCCATAGATGTGTATATAACTACTGGGGTAGTGTATTTCCCAGGTAATATAATGTCCACGATATACTATGAACATTTGCATTATGTGGTCACGACAAGAACTATTATTTTTATCAGGGGTCAGCAAACTACTGCTCATGGACCCAATCTGGTCTACTACTTGATTCTTTACATAAATTTTTGTTGGAACAAATTCACACATTGTGTATGGGTGCTTTCTCACTACAACAGCAGAGTTCAGTGGCTTTGATAGAGATCTTATCCACAAATCCTAAAACAGTTATTGTCTGGCACCTTTCAAAAACCATGTACCGACCCCTGATTTATATTCCAGTTTGAGGTACACAAAGGGTTTTCACTAGAACTGCCTCCTTTGTGCCTCACTGACCTGTGAGAGCGAGAGCATCACTACTCATCACAGTGCATAGACGTGTAAATGGTTCTCTTCAAGATCAAGTCATTGTCCAAGGTCACACTTACCTTCTGCAAGAAGGAGCTGAAGTTTGAATCTAGGCCTGTAAATCTGAAGTCTGGGGTTTTATAATCTTTACATAAAAAAGGCTACTATATTTTGTTCCTTCTTTAGTCTCTTCTTACCAACTGAGACGTGCCATATCCTTCCCAAATTCTCCTCAGAGGTGCCTTCCCTTTGGTAGTGTCAGCGATGGGATGGTATTGATGACTTACTTGTACAAGTAGATCCTAGCCTATGCCTTGGATACATAGATATAAAACGGGTGCATTACCACTTGTTCATCTGAGTACTAAATATATTGAGAGCGCTGGCACCACTGAGAGTAGATGCCATGTAAGGTCATTTTTCTTCACTGATTCAGAATTCTGAAGCATCTTTAGAAATACCTGAGAGTCATATGAAAATCTACTTATCATGGCCCAGAATTATTGGTGTGGGATTCTGTTCTGAATCCCCATAGACCTCATAATATCCCTTTAAAATACTTTAAAACATTTCCCACTGTGAGTTTATTAATATTCCACTTGGTCTTCTTTCATAATTGCAGAAAAGGAGACATAATATGGATATTTGAGCTTTTGGAATGCTTGTATCCGAATAAATAGTAAGGTACTGGAAATGTCATCATTAACACAAACATAACTCTTGGAGAAAAACACAGAGATCTATGTACAATTAATAGATGACATGCCAACCAATACTTTTAAATCTTACTATAAAATTTGAACTTCGTGTTAGATATGGGGGATTAAGCTAACGATCATATACACTGTACTAAGCTATTTTTTCTAAATCCTGATTCACAGTTAGTTTCTGGCCAGCTCCCTCCTTAATCCCATAGCACCTGCCAGAAGACATCCAATAACCCACGCTTTAGGTCACAGGAAAACATACAAAAGAGAAAGCCTTGGCTGGAATGACTCATGTTACAAGCCAGCTGCTTTCCAGCATCCGTTAAGCTTCAGGGTCCAGATCTCCTTTTGTGGCTTTTTACAGACTTTATTTGAACAGAGAAATTACAACAACCCTGCCCACATAAAAGCTGAGGAGAGGAGCTAGTTTACTATACTTTAAAACAAAATGGCAAGGGTGTTAGCAAGCTTTCTCTTTTGTTTCATGGTGATACATGCTCTCCTCCTTCCATTCACTTTTGACATGATGACATTTGTACGTGGTAGATTCCATCTGACAATCAGCAGGGTTTTGTGTGTTTTTTTTCCCCCAGGCAAGTGACTCCTCAGGACACTAGTACCTCATCTTCCTCTGCTTCCTTTGACCAATGACACACTCTTTGGGGTTCTCCTTTTCCATTTCACCCCACTGAGGGATCTGCATTATCTCAACACATGACCATATTCTTTGCCAGTGAGAAGCAATGTCTAGGCCAAACATTAATTTTATCCCAAGTGACAACTCCTGAATCCATAGTGGCCATCTGAGTGACTCGGAGCTGAGGGAGGAGAAGGGTTTTCAGTAGGAATGTGGCCGGGATCAACTGGGCACATGTGCTGTGGCCACAGACTGGGGGAGGCCTGAGAAGGTGGAGCAAGCATTTCAGCCTCTCAGTGCCTACAGTAGCGTGAGACTGTGTCTTGAGCAGGACTATGTGTGCGTTGAATACACTTGACTCAGGGTGGTATGGCTGGCCATCTTGCACAATCATCCACTCACTGATTCACTTAGCAAACTATCAGTGAGCATCACTCTCCACCAAGAAGAATTCCTGAGGCTGGGAATAGAAAGAAATCTAGATACAACCGGAGAAAACGCTGTGCCTTTATGTGACCTATAGAGTAGAGATGTACTAAGTAATTGAGTTGTGGGTATGTGGGCCTCTGCTTATTTAAACAATAAAATAAAATAGAAAACTACAAAGGCAATTAATGAACAGATTACATTTCCGGCAGTGATTGTCAGTAGTACTAAATCTGTGGTATTAGATATTTTTTTTAATTATTTTCCTGCAGTTGATGGAGTCTTGCTACTGATCTAAATGTAAGAGGAAAAAGTCCTGGAAACTTGAACCTGCAATATGATTTTATGCCCAAAAGCCAGAGAAGAGATGGATTCTGGCTTAATGTGACCAACCAATCAATATTCGACCTCTCGCAGACTGAAATGCTTTCCCTGAACAGCCCTAGTGTAGGTCTTTGTTCCCCACATCATCTCTTTATGAAACTCTGTGTGAACACTCAGGGGAGACTTTCATCTAGAATAGTCACAGCAGGGTGTGGCTTGTCTAACTCCAGCATAAACCCACAGGACGTCTAAGTTTGGAAGTGGTATATGCTCACATGCTTATGTATTGCACGTGAGGAAACTGGAGACAGAAACGTTCAGCTATTTGGCCCTGCTCCACCTTTTAGTTAATGTCAAAATTTTAATCCAGTCTGCAAAATAAGAACTTAAAAAGAGTCGTCCTGGTAGAGTTTCACTTTCTTCTCCTCCTCCTCCTCCTCCTCCTCTTCTTCTTAAGTTAAATAAGCTTCATTTCATCTAATCAGAAGTGGCGTGTATGTCTGTCACCGATGCAGGCTGGAGGCAGGGAGGGCCAGAGCCCAGGTGACTCGATGCATCAAATGGTGCAGTGTTCAGGCACTCCAGCGGGCCTGGCCCAGGGAAGCATTTGAACTGTCATGGTCTCCTGATTTTTCACTGCTGCATGTGCAGGTGTCTCATGCTGTGTCCCAGGAATACAATGAAGTGGGATTAAGACTAACATTGCATTGACAAGAGTGTCATTTTCTGTGAAGAATCAGACCCAAATCCACGGTCTTGCACTTCAGGATCTCTGTGAATAGCATGTAGCTGCTTTGTGCAAGAGGCATGCTTCCTCCCCATGGATAGATGTTAGGGAAGACACTGAGGGGGTGTATTTTCAGTCTTCAGATTACTCAGCAGTTTCACAGCCCCAGCTTAGGCCCTTCAGAACATGCGACCCGGAAGAGACATTTATCCTCACATTGACTCTCCCCAACAGCTATTTGTGAAATGTCAAGAACAAAATGCTTCATGGAAATAAGATGCGTCATCAAAAATAAAATGTGTTGTCAACCCAGCGGAGTTGGCACAGTGTTAAAAGATGCAGCGGGGTTTTCCTTCAGATAGATCATATTTCCTTCCCTTTGACGTGGTTCTAAATTCTTTAGGGCCAACAGGGAGCCCACCGATAATTGCCTGTAATTCAACACACACGACCAGCTCTCCTGGCGGCCACGTGTCCGCCTCTCTATTACCGTCAGGGGCCTCAAGGCTTTTGTTTTCTATGTCTCCTTTACTTCCCCCCCTTGAAACGGTAACTCTTTTCATGAAGGTTCAGTTTGACGTTCTAATAGAAGTGTAATTTCATCTTTCTCCAGAAGCCTCCCATATTCATGGCCTCTAATGATCATTCCATAATCAGTGTGGTTAGAATGGCTGGGTCTACCTCTGAGCATCTCTTATATCTATACTGAAAGAAAAGAGTGTAGAAGTGGTGAAATAAACAGTGAGGGAAGCACTGTCTGGACTCAAGACTACCAATGTTTCATCTTGATGTTAAATAATCTTTAAATTATTTTTAATGTCTATTTTTAACAGAAGGTAAGAGAGAGAAAGGGAAGGGGGTAGGGCCCAGAGCAGTCTCCATAATGGAACATCATTAGTAGTGACATAGTTTCATTCCACGCAGGTGGATGTGGGGCACGCAGGGTGGTAACTGAACTGGGGGCCTCCCACATGGGAGGCAAGAACCTTCACCACCATCCTGGTGGTTACTGCTTGTGCCCCAGTTCAGCACATGGGGTTGCTTGGGCCAGGGCCAGAACTGAACCTGGACCTCACCATTGTGAGGCAAGTGCTCAACTGCTGAGTTATCCCAGCATCCCCTAAATATTCTTGAAGTGGACACTCTACAAGTATTCTGACTTACATAATTATAATAGGAAGATGTGCACAACCTAATTTTTCATTTTTCTTCTTAAATGCTCCATGGGTCTGGCCCCTCCTCCAGGAATTCTGCCAGCACAGAGCTGAGAAAAGGCTGGGCCGCCATCCCACCAAAGAACATGCTAACTTCACATCTGTCATTGACTCAACTCACCCTCATGGATTGAGCACCTTTTAAATGATTGTTGAAAATCAGGGCCTGTTGCCATGGGGAAGGAAGGTTCAGAAGGTGAATAAATCACCTAAATATTTAAGAAGTCTACGTCTAGGTGGGAAGGGAAATGCTCAGGTGCATGATCCCAAAACAAAACCAGCTCGAATATGTTCATCATGGCGCCATGATGAAAATGCTACTAGATGTGGGAGGAGAGTTCAGTTCTGGCTGGAGCAGGAAAGCATTTGGAGAATGCAGATTTTAACTGCGTCCTCGAGTTCCATAGAAATCCTGCTGATGTGGCAGGAGAGTCCCATACTAGAGCCGCCCCACACTCCAGGGATTGGCATGGAATTCAGAGGGAGCTTCAAAGGTATGAGGTGGGTAGGAGGTCCCAACGGCAGCCCAATGCCAGGTTCTTCCTCCTGGTACAACATCTAGAGCGGCAAGGGGAGGGGCCCAGCTAGAAGGGCTGATGGTGTATTTGGGAGTCCCCACCACCACACACACACATACACACACACAAACACACACTGGAGGCTGAGCTGTAAGAAGGAAGCTAAGGGGCAGCTGGAAGAGTGTTTTTTATGGGGATGGCAATTAGGTGGGAGGGACAGAGATGGGATTATGGGGATTGTCTGTTAAAGCAGTATAGTATATTTGGAAAACTGATAGTTCCTGGGCTTAAAATGGAGAATATATCATGTGGAGTTCTTCAATATAGAGTAATTAAATAATTCTGATGGGAGTGGAGCATCAATTGAATTTGTCTCCAATTTGATTCAAGTCTTACACTTAAAGAGGGGTACTTTGAATAGCAGGAGAGACTGTTTTCTGGTATATAGAATGAGTCACACAGACTCCCAGTGCTGTTTATAGGACTGTCTGCAATCTGCGAAGTTATTTTCAAAGTGAAATGTAGTCTCTATCTCTGTCTCTGTCTCTGTCTCTGTCTCTGTCTCTCTCTCTCTCTCTCTCTCTCTCTCTCTCTCTGTCTCTCATTCTCTCATCACTGTATCAAGTAAGGTAGGCATGTTGGCATAAGGAGAAAATCCTACCAAAATAAACAGGATTTCTTCCTCTGCATAGATCAATAAAATCTACCCACAACTTTTCTTGGAACAACTGGGAAGGGGCAGCAGGTGTAAAGGTCTATGAGCCAATGGGGGAAAAGCCGACATGACATAGTCTTAAAACACATAGGCACAGAAATTGAAACCTAAAAGGAGAATCTCCCAATTCCATCCTAGAAGGAGGCAAATCAAAGTCCCTTGGTGATGGGAAAGTGATGTGAATTCGTCATACAGGCATCATGCCCCAGGTGTGCCTGGGTTTGGGTCCAGAGATGAGTCTGAGCTGGCCTGAGATTACAAGTCACCTCTCTAGGAGGCAGGCAGAACAAGGGTCTGAACCTTGAGCTACCAGGCCGGATCCCATCACATAATGAACTCTGCAAGGGCAGAAGCAAGGGGATCTATTAGAGACGTGGTGGAATGAGGTAAGGCCCCATTTCAAATGATCCCTGATCAGCTGGGAAAATTAAATGATGAATTTAAATCCACAATGAACAGGGTGATAAAAACAGGGTCAAAATTTCTCGGATCTAGTCTGAGCTCTACTGACTTAATTCATGACACACGCTCAGCTGTGTCCAGAAATGGCCACGGTGTTCTCTACGGAGCATGAGTGGCGCACGAACTTCCTTCAGGGTCCTTTGAGGTTCTCCATGTTGCTCAGACACGCAACTCAAACACCATGACAGGAGCTACTATGGCAGAGCAACGGATGTCTTTGTTATTCTATATGAAAGGAATATCCCAGTTTGAGCTTCTGGGCTCCTGTTTTCCAGAATTATTTGATACAATAAAATTCGGATGCAAACAAAGATGTCCTGGTATCCTGGGGAGTGTCATTATCATGGGGGTGACTGGTATCAAATGAGTACCTTGGCCCAAGTTTAGACAATAGTCGCGCCTGTCAGAGCCAGGATGAATACCACAGTTCTGTATTTCCAAGTTATCCCTTCTTTGTCCCATTTCTTGATGGCAGCTACCATAGCATTCACATACATTCATTTTTCTCAACAACAAATGGCAGTGGAAAGGGGTCTCCTTTAAGGACATTATATGGGTGGGATGAGTGAATGTATGGATTATTTTGAATAAATAGATAAATACAAAGCTGGAAGGTACACCTCTGTGCTCTACCAAAAGGATATATTGGAAAAACAATTCTAAAACATACTTGTTTTATTCTCTTGATTTCACTGAGTGTTTTAAAGCTACTGTTCATTGCATGGGATGATAGTGATCACTTTAGGGGCATCAGGTTTTCCATTTCAAGGTAGGAAGTGCTCATTTCTGATCGCAGGGAGGCAGCAGGCTCCACATCCTAAGAACTGTCACTATCCCCTGAGGATGAAAATGCAGGGATGGAGTCTGGAACAGGGGCCGCCATATGTTGACCCTCAAGACAAAACTGTGTCTTTGGGCTGTTCTTCTGGAGATTTCATCGATGCATGAGGTCAGTGATGTCATTCAGGAGAACGCTCCCAAGATCCAGTTAAAATAAGACATCGATGAGTCATCTATTTTAACAGGCAGCTTTCCTCCTTCTTGTTCACTCATCATCATCAAAGTGAAAATCATAAGTATGTGAAATTGTGAGTTTGTTTGGCACGTAGTTGAGTCTACATGGACTGCTTTTCCCACTTGTGGGAGTCTCCCATTACTGTTCATCCCTTATACTCACATGCATGCCCATTATTTTCCCACCAGCTGTCTGCTATCGAGATTTACTCTATCCCAGCCAAAGTCAAGTTCTTGGCACACACATATAGTCATAACTGCATCTCCACTCACTCAGGTCCTTTGCCATTGAAGATTAAGATAGATTAAGATGCCCTGATGACTTTTTCAGACTAGGAAGTGATTTTAAATGTATTGGGAGTCCAGGAGCAGCACATTGGAAAGAGAGTTGATGATTTGAAAATAGCCCAAAGTGAACATGATTTTCAGAAAGGAGGAAATACATGAACTCACCACTTCTTTGGGTATATAATGAAACTGTATTGTTCTTGCACCAATGTCTTTTGTCATAATACTAAGCTCTGGTAAGGAAAGTATGAGGGAAAAATCTCATTAGTAGTCACTTGTTGGTTTTGTTTTATTACAAATAATAAATGCAAATGTGTTTATTTTTCTCATATATTTTACATTCATTCTTGTACTCAATAAATATCTATCTTGAGTGCCTACCACGTGCCTGACATGGTCTAGATGTTGAGAATGTCACAGTGAACAAAGAGGCAAGCGTCCATGACCTCATAAAATTTATATTCAAAAATCTAAGTCAAAAAATATGTAACTCATGGAAACAAAGTGTCCTCTGATAGATGACTGGATAAAGAAGCTGTGGTACATTCACACAATGGAATACTACTCAGCAATAAGAAAAGATGATATACTGCTATTTACAACAATATGGATGGACCTTGAGATTGTCTTTTTTATTTATTTATTTAAATTTATTTTATTGATTTTTGACAGGGAGAAACAGAGACAGAGAGAAGGGGGAGGGCTCAGAAGAGTCTCCATAGTTGACATTAGTTTTCCATATAGTTTCATTCCACAGGTGGGTGCAGGGCTGCGCAGGGCAGAAACTGGGCCAGGAGCCTCCCATATAGGCCCCGGCAAGAACTGAACTGGGGGCACACCCCAGTTCAGCATGTGGGTCTCCATGGGCCGGGGCCAGGATTCGATCCTCGGTCCCCAGGGCTTCAAAGCGAGCACTTAACTTGCTGAGCCATCCCAGCTTTCCTGAGATTGTCATATTAAGCGAGATAAGTCAGACTGTAATTCATGCCACTGAATTACATATTTAAAAAGAGTGAAAATGGGAAATTTTGTTATAAATATTTTAGCACAACTCAAAAATATAATGCAACATACCAAAAATATCAAATGTCAAACTTTAAATAGATGAATTATGTAGTTTGTGAATTACATCTCAATAAAGCTATTAAAAAAAATACTTCCAAATAGCCAAAGAGGAGAATATTGCAAATGGAAGTAAAAAAAATAAGGGTGACTTGTGGGGACAATAAAGTAAAGTGGGTGTTTTAAAGGTGGAAGGCAACATTATCTGGTGACAGGTTGAAGGGAATGTATGAGCCGAAGAAAAGTGACATGGAGGAATCAAATGTTCCTTAGCATCAGCCATGTGGGAACAGTAGTTGCCAGAGACACAGAGAGGACTGTGTCAGAACCAGATCTGGAGGGAAAGACCCAGCGTTTGCCCTGGGACAGTCCTTACAGGTGCCTTTTGCTTCCGGCTGCCTGATCACTGGAAGAAATGACTCAGCAGCAGGAGGAGAACTCAGGTTAGGATGCCACCCCAGAAGGCAAAGATGTGAGAAATGGTTCAGAGAGATCACATGCATAGATATTGCTGTTTATACAAGTGCAAAGAGCAATAACCCTTCAACTGGGAACATGCATGAAATAACTACCTTTGTGCCTTGTAGAACCTTCCACACAGTAAGTATAGAGTAACTGTTAGCTGGTTGATTGCTAAACACTGGTTTCCAGTGAAAAGCATGGGATCATCTTCCCTGTAGACTTGGACAAAATCTTGAGTTTCTTGTTTTGGAATTGCTCATGGCTCTACTCTGAGGTCAAGTTCCCTTAGATGTCCTCTGGTCTGGTGTTTGGAGATGTTTCTGTGTCTTGCCTTGCGAGTTCTAACTCTGCAAACCATTGGCCTTCACTTGGATGACAATTAAAGAATCATTTCTGTAGGAGTTAAATATTCTGAAGTATGGTTCGAACATCTGGTGGGAAGCTTAAGCTCAACCTGGGTAGAGCCAGCTGGAAAATGCCATGTAGCTTTAGTCCAGCACAACCTTGAATCTTTCTGTTGAATGATATCCATGTTGAGTTCTTTAGGAAGTTCAGTCTCATAGGCTGGTCACATTTCCAAAAGGAGAGAGAGTAGATCTGCATGGTCTGCTGTCTAAGGGAGAGACGATCCGGGGAGGGAAGGAGCCAGGTCCTGTCCTCATGTTCATGGGCTTCCTATGGGGTGAAGGCCTAACCACGTGTGCCCACAAAACTCAGTGCTGAAACAGCCAACCCCTTTCATCTGTGTCCCCACATGTTGAACACTGGAGTGTGTGTGTGTGTTTTTAATACTACTCTCTCTTCCAGGGCTTCGGAACACACATGTTCCTTTTAACTCCCACCAGACACTGAGATCTGGGAGCCAGAAAGATTATTCTGGAAGGAGTTTGGAAAGGTCAGGGGAACAGTGTTGTGCAATAGAGACTCAGGAAGCACAGGTCCCTCGAGCCAGCCCCCAACCACTCACACTCACGTGGCACAGCTCACAAGCCTTGCTGGATCTTGGTTTTGTTGCCATAAAACACAGATAGTAACACTTGCAAAACAGACACTAAATGGAATGCATTTTGTGATCTTTGGAGAAAAGGCAGCCTGTTAACATATGCTGACAGTGTGTTATTCTGGGGAAGGCCTGGAGCCACAGCCCCGTGCTGCCACCAGAGTCGTTCTGGAACGCGTGCCAAGAGCAGCCCAGCACTCCAGCCTCTGAGCATCATCTCTGGGTCCAGCTGGCATGAGATGAGGGGTCACTCTGCCCAGCTGTTTGTGCCCTGCAGACCCATAGGCCTGAATTCAAGGGTCCCAATGCTTGACAGCCACTGTAAGTCACCAATTCAAGCTCGTAACAGACCTGCTTACTTACTGCCATGTGCCTGCCTCGGGCCAAGTCTACGACGCTGCCCATTTGTGGAACCACACAGTACAAACGGGCTCTTTCAAAGAGAATGGCTTTGCTTGGAAACATGGGTTTCTTGGTTGTGCTTCCCGGGTGGATATTTAGTGGGATAAGTGGGTTTGTGGTTTGTATTGGTCTTGAGAGAGAAAAAAAATTGACACGATGAGTTGGGGACTGGGCTCATGACGGTCTGTAAATTTGAGGTTCATGGTGCCCAAAGCCAAAGAAAGATCCTGTTTGGAGGAGTTCAGATGGTGGAGGGGGAAGGGAAGCAGCAAATGTCGCCAGGAACTGCCACCGTTATCTCTGAAAGTCACACAGTGGTCTCTGGACATTGTGTGGTCCTCCTGAGGAAGCCACAAGGGACGTTCTCAGGGAAATGGGGCTGATCTCTGGGCCCCCACTCAGGTCCCCTTTTCCTACACCCTTTCTTCTTCTCCCCATGCCCTCTCCCAGCCTGTCTTGTTTCCCTAAATATTTTCTAGAGAGGAAATCAGGGCAGCAAAGATATTAATTTGAAGGGACTTAACCCTTTTCTGATGGACTCAGAGTTTAACAGAAAAGCAAAGGTCACGCAGCTGTTACCCAAGAGCATAAATACTGAGTGACAGATGTTCCGATACTCTCACCCGGGCAAGGCAGATAGAGAGGAGGCTGAAAGGGGACAGAGATGCTCCTGGGTGGAGGACCATGCAGTCAGCCCAAGTGTGAGCCTGACCCTGACCCTGCTGCCCCACCCCCCACGCAGAAACCCCCTCTCATTTGCATCCCAAATGCACAGAGAAGACCACAAGGCAGCCCGTATGACAGCATCCCAGGTGGAGGGGGGAGGGCCAGATGAGGGTCTCAGATTATAAAGTCCATCTGAGGAAGCCTGCACGAAAAGAACAGCGCCTGCCTGCCCCTCGTCTGCGCTGGGCCCCAAAGCAAGAGGAAGTGGATTTGGATATCAGCATGAAGAGTTCAAGACATATGGCGGGGAGGCCCTCCAAGCAGAGAGACATGCCCGCCTGGTGCATAAACCCTTCACTTTGAAGGTCTCGAAAGAAGTCAGGGTTCTATCATCGATTGTAGCAGATGATCAGCAAATCCTTCCAGCCCTGGGACTACCTCCCCGCCTAATTATAGCAATTCCTCTTGGCAAAGGAACGGGTCCCCCCTTCCTCCAGCTATCTGCTGTTCCGCACACCATCTCCTACAGCTTCCTTTGATGTTGGCGGGGGCTCTGTGGACTCAAGGCCAGATAGGCTGCAGGAAGAAACGCGCTCAAAGCCATTTCACTGCCCTATCTCACTGCAGCCATAAGAGTCCTGCCTTTTTGTTGTTGTTGTTTTTCCTTCTTTTTTCTTAATTGTGAAGTTGCAGCACTTGGTTTGAAATTAAATATGGGCCATCAGATTTGAGATTAATACTCAGAAACGATTTGTCAATTGCCATCCAATAGCCTTTCCTTCCTTGCAGGGGAGGATGTTTAAACCGTGACTTTATTTTGACTAATTTAAAGATTTCATTCATAGTTTTAACTCATTTTAAGTGCATGCAATTTAAGTCTATCACGTAATGACAGAAGGTGGCCGGAAGCCATGGGAATGTGTTTCTCATTGTGGAAACTACAAGTTAGTCATTTTTCTTCTCCCAAGTAAATTTCTTCAGCTCGGGTAAGGGATTTTTTTTTTTTGGAAAGAAATCATAAGTTCCAAATTAGTTTGTCATCTCAAAAGTTAACCCTGTGGGAAATGTAGCAATGTTTCTGAATTTTGCAAACTATTTTGATAGTATCTGTGTCCTATTGCCCAAGAGCTAGAAAGCTCTTTCTGTTATTGTTTTGGGTGTGTGTTTGGCCTCACGGTGTAAAGAAAAGTAATAAACTCCAGGGAAACTGGCACTACAGAAATGCCTACACCGCTATATAATTTACAGCAACATGTTCTGCAACCAGGACCTTTGTGAAACTGGTCTCCCCCCACCCCCACTTACGGTCTTAATAGAGAGGAGATGGGTTATGAGGTAAAGTGGGGGAGGGCAAATAAAGCGGAAGAGTTTGCTCTTCTTTTTCAAGCTATTATTTAAGAAGTGTCAACATGGTTCCAGGAACTCTGCTTTTAGGCCAAAGTTTTCATCTTTGGTTCCCCTGACACACTACCTAGATGTCTAGATGCACATGATCGGCTGACCAGAGTTGTCCTTGAGGGTTTGAGGAAGGAGGGCAAAGGGCCAGAGGCATGTGGGGTAAGAACCAGGAGGGTCTCCACAGCAGTCCCTCTCGCTTCTTACTTCTGGGGGCGTAGGGCTCCCGAGCCCCTGAGGGCAGCCCCGTACATCTGACCTGTCCATTTCTTGCTTTGCCCATTTCCTCTTCTGCATCAGACCAGACCTGTGGCTTTTCTCCTTTTCCCCACAATGTCACTCTGTCCTGATGGCCTCTTCAGCAGAGTTGTCACATCTGAGCTCCCCAGCTTGGCTGCGCAATGAAGGCTGACGTGGAGCCCCGTGACGTCGGACCCCAGAGGGGTTGCTTTGGGGAGAATTCAAGTCCACAGCTCCACGGTCCAAGCAAGTCCGAGGTTCCATTATTCTACACACCTAAGGGCAGCCCGCAGACATATCAGGTTCAAGGTCCAGGTGTTAGAAAAGAGACCAAACCATTGTCAGTGTTTGAAATGCTGGAAAGTAAGTCTAGACTGACAGTGGGGCGGGTGCATTCTGAAAGGTGGGAATCAAAGCTAGAAAAAAAACCAAGTACAAAAAGACACAGCTTCACCTACACACACCTAACATACATTTCGAGAAGCCAGACAGAGACAGAGAGAGACCCTTAGTTCCTAAATGGCCCTAAGTATAAAGCAGACCCCACCCCAGTGCAGGACCACGTGTCAGTTATGGTGTGCATACATGGAGATCTCAAGTGATTTTCCAGAACGTTACAGTCTTTATTCCAAAGAGGCCAAGTCTCAGACCAAATTGTAATACTTTTTTTTTTTTTCCAATTAGGAACAAAGAGGATTTTTGTTACTTACTCATTCTATCATTTTTAGTTTACCAAACCCACGAGAACGTAGTTCCCAGGTCATTAAATCCCACCCTCTGTGGTCAGAGCTGAGAGGGTTGGACAGTCTCTGCTGGGAAGGGTGGAGCTTGGTGTGGGGGGTCCTCAGGGAGACTGGCCCTGCTCTTGTCCCCACCGCTGCCCTCCCCTCGCCTCCCCCGGGCCCTGTCCCAGGACCGCGCGGTTTGCTCTCTACCCCTTGTTGACTTCGGCTACTAGTCAAGTTTCCTTTCAACCCCCCCCAATCCCCCCCCCACCACCGCCGGGGTACCCTGGGTGCCAGGGTTGAGCTGACTCATGCTTTCCCGGACTTCCTGACACCCCGTTCGCGGGCTTGTCTGGAGCTACAAGAGACTGAGCTGCCGGGTGTCGCAATTCCAGTCAGGAAACCAAATTAACCGCCCAGAATTTGGCTGAGGTCGTGGAGGGTGGATGAGAACAGAGGTTCTCAGTCAATATTTAGGCTGGAAGCGAATGCTGATTTCTTTCTTTTTTTTGTTTCTTCTTCCATTCGTTTTCTAGTTTTAATGAGATCTAATTGACAGGCAGCACTGTGCAAAATTCAGGTGTTATGGCATAATTTGACTTACATAGATTGTGAAATGACAGCTACAGTAGGTTTAGTTGGCGTCTGTCATCTCACATAGATACAAAAGAAAAAAAGAATAAGAAAAATGCCAGGGCCAGGCTTTCTTTTAGATCAACCTACATCTATTGACCAACTTCTCTGCAAGTGTAAAAATGTCAATATGGATACAGGCGTGACGTTGAAATATAAAGCCCTTCATTACGTCCTCAGCAATGGAAAAAGACAACCATCATTTCATTTAGAGAGCTGACATCTTGGGTACATATCTTCTCCTTCGTCCAAGTTTATAAAATGTCTTGAAAGATTATTTTTAATTTTGTAAAGAAAATTTTGATTGGCGTTGGTCAAGAAAACCTCGTTCCTCCTGGTTGCTCTGGAACCATGAAACGAGCTAATGACCGTCAAAACGTCCACGCTTATTCGGTTAGGATCACAGCCGTTTCTGCTCCTTTCCATTCCCTAAGGGGAGATGAGCTTTCTTCTGTTGCTAAGGGTCTTTGAGGCAAAGGCGCTGGGCACAAGGGATGGTAGCAGCCACCTCAGAGGGATACGCCGTTCACCAAAGCCACTTGTCTGACTTCAACTGAGAAGAGAAAACCCTCCTTTAGGGAAAAGAGTGAGTAGGGAATCTCAGTGAGTGACGTGGAGGATATCAGGCTATTGTACTTATTCCCGGTCTTTCCCCTTACATTCCTCAGTCACTGTGCATGCATGTGTGTGCATGTGCATGCACATACATGCGTGCAGGCATGTGTGTGCATGCATGCACATGCATGTGGGTGCATGCGCATATGTGCACGAATGTGTGTGCGTGCAGGCATGTGTGTGCATATGTGTGTGCATGTGTGCATGTGCATGCATGTGTGCGTGCGTGTGTGCATGCATGTCCAGGAACAAGAAGACAGATCAGTCCTCTCCTCCCACCCTGCGCTGACACATAGTAATGGTGTTCAACCTGTGAAGGGAAATCAAGTGCAAAGTTGCTGAGGAATGTACAAGCCCTGTCCAGTTTTGTTTGTCCCTAGAATGGCTGTTCTCACTACTTTAAAAAGAATGGTTTCTGTTATCCCATCACGCCTACCCCCTCGCTCTATGGTTAGGTTGCTTTGCTTGCATCTAAAATGACCCATGTGTACGAATGATACCTCCAAGGCATAGATGTTAGGTTTGGCAAAGTAGCCTTTTGTTCCTCCTGGACGTCTTGAAAGCTACTGGAACTGGCTCCATGTGTCTCTCCCAAAGCGGCCTCCTGAGGAGTAGCCCCAGGGCTGACAGCATTGGCCAGGCGTGTGAGCACCCCACACTTCTCAGGGGTGCTCCTCAAAGGGCCCAGACTCTCTTCCTGGCAGGAAAGGAGAGTGGCCTTTCGGGGAACTGCTGGCTTTACCGCCAGCTCAGCCTGGGGAGCCGGCCCTGGTCTCCGCTCCCGCCCGCCCAGGGCTGAGTGGGCTGCCTGCCCAGCCACCCCTTTTATGGCTGGCCCCACGATGGAGAAACAGACTTGGATGGGCCTCCCTGGCCGCAACTTAGACCGCCATGCAAAGCCCGGTCGAGCCAGCCAGCCTGAGCCAGAGCGCACAGGGCGCTGCCCGGACCCCGGGGCAGGCAGCTGCGGGGACGCCTGGCTGTAAACACGGGCAGCGGGCGGCACTGGTCAAGGTGGAGTGTTGGTTTTGATTTATGATGCTTAATTTGCTGAAACCTCGTTATCTTTGGAGAAGGGACGTTTTCTCCTTCTTCCTCATCACTCTCTGGAAGTCTCACTTGTTTGCGTATTGATTGATCCACGGCCTCGCTCCCCTAGAGTGTTCGTTTTGTGGCAGACCGGAGACGAGTCACTCTGTTGCCTATGGCGTCCCCAGGGCCTAGAGCCAGGCCCTGTTTATGTTCACGTATGGGCCGCATCTCTGATGTCCCTTCACCACCACCACCCCACCCACCTGATGGGGTGCGGGCAAATGGGAGGTCCAGGGCCTTCTGTGCCCAAGTTCATGGGGCCTGTCCTTCCTTCTCTGCTGTTATAGGATGCTTAGAAAAGTATGGAGTCAGTTCACACCCCGCATCTCCTCTGAGCCCCACACTGTCCTGCCAGGGAAGACGAGGCGGCAGGAATCGCCTCGCTCTTGAAATGAGACCGAGATTCCTAGAGTCTCTGGGACAGGCCCAGGACCACCAGTGCCCTGCGGGTGAGAGCTGTCCCTCAGCCTGGGTCTCCGGGCATCCCACAGGACTCTTGTCCCCTGGAGCAAGCCTGCCGACCAAGGCGGACTTTTCCGGAGCCTTCAGGAAAGCCTATCTGACTCTTCTCTTCCCGGGGGAGCTCGCGGGTTGCGGGACCCCTGTTTCTGCGGAGAGCTGTAGCCGTGTCTCATTCCCATGTTCTTCTGTGCGCTCCTGGCCAGCATGAGATGCTCTGTCTTTTTTTCCTGTTGGTTTTATGAGAATTTTTTGTTAGTGATGTTAGACTTCAAAGGCAGCCTCCACCATAAAGATCACGACCAGACTCACATTTGTGATTCTTTCTCATTCCTGCGGGGAAAGGGATGGTGGTGCTAACACATGTCTCGTCTCCCCTTGACATCCAGTCTCTTTTAAGTGATTTAACAAAGCCCCCTCACTTTCTCTTTCGGGTCCTAAAATAGTGTGTCAGGAATCAACAGCTGCCTTCCAAGCCGAGAGGCTGAGCTCCCGGTGACTCCATCCGTCACCGCGCGGCCTCGATCCCCCTAATCTCTGTGCTCCCGGCCTCGTGTCAGCACTCCATTCCCCTCGCACGCCTGGCTTTCCTCAGTAACTTGCTAAATGGCCCTGTTCTCACTAAGTCACTGAGAAACCCTGGCCACCAGGCGGGTGAAGCGAAATGTAATTAAATCCTTCAGCGATGATTCACAGAACAAAGCCTGACTGTCTGACCTGGAAACCACACAGTGGGGAGTTTAGAAACCAACGGCGTAGTCAAAACAACGTTCCTGGTGCAGCCATTGATTGAAGTTCAAAGGAACAGAGCTGTAAGTCAGAGCGCCGTAATGACAAGGGCAGTCCAAAGAACTACACTCACCTGGGCGGGAAGCCTTCTGGGGTGAGGCTCCCCAGACTTTCAGTCCTGTTAGTTTCGTGGGGACTGGCTCCAGGGGCCGCGAGGCCTCCTGTGAGAAGCTTCCCAGCCAGGCAGACAGAAGCTAAGGGAGCAGGTTAGGGGGTGGGGTTTGTCTCCTAGGGCTGCCCTAACAAATCATCACAAGTGGGGTGGTGAAGAACATCAGAAACGTCCTGTCTCATGGATTTATAGGCCAGAAGTCCTAAACCAGGGTGTCCTCAGGGCCATACTCCTGCACCAAAACTCTCAGGAAGGCTCCTCCCTTGCTTCTGGTGGCCCCAGCAATCCTTTGATGTCCTTTGAACTGTGTCACCCCATTTTTTGCCTCTGTCTTCACATGTATCTCTGTGTGTCTCTTCTTCTTACAAGGAGACCATACCTTAGACTTAGAGCCCACCCTAATCTGCCGTGACCTCACATTAACTTCAATAAATCACATCTACAATGACCTCGTTTTCAAATATGACCACGTTCTAAGGTTCTGGGTAGACACATTAATATGTGGAGGACACTCCAGGGACCAAGGCCCGTTTGCTGTATGCCACAAATCACCCCTGGCCCGTCTTGTGGAGCTAGTTACTATACCTGACCTTGATTTGGAGCCTCCTCCACAGACTGGAATCTTTGTGCATAGTGCTGCATCTTGACCTTTCCACTTTCATGTTTGAGAGAACAAAAGGGGTCAGCCTGTGAGATATGACTGGTTTGATGGAAAGAGCATTGAGTGTTAATGTGGAGAAATCTAGAAGGTAGAACCATGAGCAGCATGCAGGGACATACATTATCAGTCTAAAGAGTCTGGCCAAAGAGTATATCCCAAAAAGACACCATATTTTATACTTGATGCTGCGTCATGGGGGAAGGAAATATTAATTGCAGCTGTATACCTATAATAATATATAATATAGGATAATAGAATATGGAGGAATAAGACTGATGTTCACTCCACACATAAGAGTCTCTGTCCAGTGTGAGAAAGGAAGATAAGTCCATGGAAGAATAAGAAAGGAACCCATACGTCATCCCAAGGACCCCCTCCAGCTTTTGGAGAGGGTACCAGGATGGGAGGTAGGGCACAGTCAGACTCAGAATGTTTTAGTGCTCACAATAGGCTAATAGCTTCAGAGCAAAAATGCTACCAATCATCAAGGTCTCACATTCTAGAATGCTCCTCCATCCACAGCTTCTGCTCCTTCCCACCTTCTGTCCACACTCCTACTGACTGTATTTGCTGCCTGCATGGCCGTGTTGGGCTTGACCCTAGGCTCCAGAGGCCACGGAGTTTTCCGCGGCAGTCTCTGACCTCCCACTCCCATCAACCCTATTGCCCGACACCAGTATCAGACCATGCGAGGTGAAGGGCTTTCACAAATAAGCCCTTTAATCTTCCAAACATTCCACTTCACGCACTTGCTGATGGACAGCATCGACATTTAGTGCCTTCTCCCTTTGCCGCCTAACCAGCACCTGTGGTTAGGGAACCGCAGAGGACGGAGACCGAGGTACCTGTAACGCTCCTGAGGTTCACTGGGGAAATAGCCTCATGTACGGAGACTTCCGCAACAGGCTGATCTGGCTTCCAGTCTGGGGTCTAGCACTTCTTCGTTCTAAGATCTTGGGGGATGGCTTGACTTCTCTGAGTTCATTTCTTATTTTTTAAAATGGAGATAATAATATCACAATTTTTTTTCATGAGGCTACTTTTTTTTTAATCATAAGAAAAAATCAACAACTAGGCTAAGAGTCTAGTGGATGCTTGCTTTCCCAACCCAATCAATCTTTCTCTGTGTGTGTGTATGTGTGTGTCTCTCTCTTTCTCTCTCTCTCTCTCTCTGTAGTATAAAAAATACAGGCATTTATGGCTGGATTTTTTATGGACAGCATATATATATATATATATATATATATATATATATATATATATATATATATATATAAATAAAATCACACACATACTACCACCTTCTGACGTCATAGCTGGGCTGACCCTGGGACCCCTGTAAAAGTTGCACCTCCATCAACAGGAAACCTTCTTCATTTTAATTAACCTCTAATATCAATGGTAGTTCCACAAATAGATTGGACTTAAAAGTCTGTCCCTAGAAGATTTCTCTATACCTGGTATATGGCAAAAAGATTTCTTAAATCCTTGGTTGGAAAGAGGACAGCAATTTATGTCACAATGATTCAAGGAGATAAGCACCAATACACATGGTACAGGAACAAAGCACTGAATGACTGCTGGAGGAAAGGGAGCTTCTTTGCCTGAGTGGCTGCCCCAGTGTGGCACATGGTCACGGTGTGCCCAGGTACTGCTCACACTGAACACTGCAGTCCTGCTTTAAAGCTGCATGTTAGGCAGCACTCCCAGGGCCCATCCTTTCAGGCTGCTGTTCACGTACCTGTGTAAACAGAAGGACTTTGAGATGGGGATTTCCACTGCACTGATGGCAATGAACTACAGACACCAAAAAACCAACAAACAGGCCTCAACCATTTTGTTGCTAAGGAAGTAGACATAGCCACTATGAAACTTAAAGCCGTGTTCGTCTGGTGGATTGGAACTTCTAGATGACCAAACCAAATGGATCAAATGAGCTATCAAGTACAATCTGCTGTGAAATAATACTCTTCTGAATTCCATGGCTCACGTGGATCTAAATATTTGTAAAACCTTGTCATTATCAAACCCATAAATAATGCAATGATAGATATCCAATTCATAATTAAATCATTTTTAGACTCTCAAATAAACTTCCAAGAAATACTCAATCCCATGCTGGGTGAGCTCAGATGATCCGCACAAAATCTGCTCATTGGTGTCAGGTTCAAGGGCTCCATATTTGTATTGGTTTGTTTTCTATCGTTTCATGGGAAGTTTGGGTAGTACTAGTACTGACTTTCACACCAATTTGCAGAGGAAAATCAGAGGAGTATTAGCATGTCTCGGTTTTCCTAAACAACAATAGATTTGTCATTTTGTCACCACCAGAATTAAATGTGGGGCCCAGGTTTGTGTGACTAGAACAGGGACCACAAGAGGAAACAAGTATCTTTTTTTCTTTTTTTTTTTTCACATCAGACTGGTGAAGAAGTCAAGGAGTTCAAAACTTAGTCCCCAAGAAATGTTCGTAAAGCAGCTTTCTCACATTTAGACCATCAGTTGCTATTGATTGTCACCAGGGCTTTTCCACAAACTCTCCATATTCCTCTTTGATATTTTAGCCTCTTAATCATTGTAAGTCAGCCACCCATAACTGACAGTTTTGCTGACAACGTGCCTTTATAATGATAGACTTGGTGTTTAAACGTCCGCCTACGTCTTCTCTAAGTTGGTGACCAATTTGTAGCTGATTCTTCCAGTAGAAATACTCACTTGTTAGCCTCAAGTTATTTCTGGGCACAGCTAAAATAAAGCAAATTGCTTTTTAAGCTTTTGATTCCAGATTCTGTGTCTTATTTTCCATTTCTCCTTGTCCATTTTTCCATGTAGGTTTTTATCTGCTACCTATAAACCATGAAAAACAAATTATTCCATCCAAATCTTTGGAAAGGGCTGTTTGCTGGCACAGAAATCACCTTGTCTGGTGCTTTTTCTCATTCTGAATTTCTGGAAGGGAAATCCTCCTTATGAAGAGTCTTAACTTTCCATCGGTAATGAGGAAAACTGTTTCTCTGGGGAGCGTGGAGGCAGCTTTATAAGCGAAACCTCGGCAGAAGTAAAAAGCCACACAACTGACTTTGAATCCGAGTCTGTTTTTTTAATTGACACGGACCCTTGTTCTGCCTGTGAGATGTGGGTGAATGAGATGGGGCATTGAAAAAATGTGTCCCACCGAACAGCACTGCACACTTGGAAAATTCTTGTTTCACTGGTGTGCTATTTAAATGCCACTCTTATAACTTGAAGCTATAGACCCACCGCCTCATTCATGTCTTCACAGGCAGTTCCCCACCCACAGTCGTCATATGGCTCATGACGATGCCTGTTCTGGCCTGGCGTGTGCCCACTGGCCCAACGCAGTCCTTCATGATTGACAGCACCTCTATCCAAGCTAAAAAAGTGTCCTGTTTCGGATGATAACTTAGATGACCCTTTCCTTTGTGTGACTTACTTTAAATATTCGCAAGATGCTTTATTGAATAAGGAAGCAACAGGCTCAGAGAACTTAGTTCATGCTCATTTGAAGGGACAGAGGGGGTCTCCTGAGTGACAAAGCTCGATCGACCTAGTGGAAAGGTCTTTCTGCGGTACTTCCTGTCAAGCCCAGCTCTCTTCTGTGTTCTTTCTGACCCTGACTCATTGACCCTTTAAGCAGCCTGCAGGGTGGGTGCCTATCCCATCTGACTGCAAGTGGCTTGCCACAAGCCATGCACCGGCAAGTGACAGAACCGTGCCACAAGCCAGGTGACCTGGTTCCAGTCTCTGGTGAGCTCACAGCATCACACTGCCTAGGAGAACCAGCACTTGGGACTCTTGGGCCTACCTTTTGCTCTGTATTTTGTTGCTTTTGGACCGAGTTGAGAAAAGCTTGTTCGTGACAATTTAGCCCAACTTTTCAAAACAAATACTTTTATGCTACCATGAACATCAATGATGTACTACCAGATACACTTAAAAAACAAATGAGGCTGGAAAACAGATATGGCATGGACTTACCAGATACTATATATATGTTTCCAGGGAAATAATCAAACTATTGGTCGACACGTACAGCACAGATAACAACCATTCAGAAAGGAAGGCAGCCATCAAATGTCCAACATGCCCACCCAGACTGTCCACACATCAGTCTGCTGGGTTCTGTATCAGGATTTATTTGTCAAGGCCTGCTAAATAAGACCATAAGCCCCTTCAAACCACATATGTGCCTATATAATTCTCTATGTAGAGCACCTGGTAAACACCCATGGGAAGATTTTTCTTACTAAATATTGTTTGATGGTGATCATAGAGAGTGTTTGCATCTGAGTTCCCAACCTATGGGGGGGGGGGGGAGGGGCATGCGCTGGCCATTAAGAATGTGACTTACAGGAAAAATTTAAGAGCATTTACAGAATATAAAGCTTGGTGCATATGTTTAAGAGCAAAGCCAAATCCAGAGAGACTCTCTCTCTCCTCCCATGGGCTGTGTGGCTCACAGGTGATATCCCGGAACTCGGGCGTGGGAATATGAGGTGTGACTCAAAAGATACAGTGAATGTTTAAATAAAAAAATGGGTACAGTAAAAGACATATTGCCATTACTCCCCCCACACACACCTCCCCCAAAATACCCCTCCTCGCTACACTTACTCCATTGTTCTTGCCACTTTCTGAAGCAGTTCTGAAGTCCTCTTTTGTGAGTGTCTTTAGTTGCACTGTCGTGGCTGCCTCCCTGTCCTATATCGATTCAAAACCTTTACCTTTTATGGTCGTTTTGACTTTGGAGAGGAGCGAGAAGTTGCTCAGTGCCAGATCTGGTGAATGCGGTGGATGAGGACATGCCGTAATGTTCTTATTTGACAGAAGTTGCCATATCGGAAGCAATATGTGACCTGAATCGATTCAGCTATGATCAAAAAATACACTGAATGTTTAAATTTAAAAAAAATTATTACAATAAAAGACACGTCACCATTAATCTCCATCAAAATATTCACCCTCACTTCAAATAATGTATCTTTTACTCTAATAATTTTTTTAAATTTAAACATTCACTGTGTTTTTCGATCACACCACGGATATGCCACACTGTTGACCTGACAGCTCACAGGCAGCCATGCATGGCTGGAAACTTCAGTGCTCAGAGCCCCGGGAGAGAGAAGGGAGCACAGTGGATCTTGACTCTCTCCAACTTAAGGGAGGACAGTCTGTCACCTAAAAGATCCGAGGAGCTGACCTGGCCCAGGATGAACAAAGTTGTTGTTTTCGTCCGAGACTCTGGCAAGGGAGATGCCACAGCCGCATAAACACCCCTGTGTGCATGCAGGTGGCTTAGGAAGGCATGCCTCCGAATCAGAGAAGGAAGCCTTCAAGCACGCAGAGGTTGGAGTAATAAAGCAGCCCCAGTTTATCAGCAGAACTGGCAGAAACATCAGACAATCCCTTAATTACCTTCTACAGCTGTTCTCAAATACTGGAATTTCCTTGCCCTGATCTGGCTTGCAAAATGAGCACCAAATGTTGAAAAGTTTAGTGCTTCTTAACCAGGAAATGCACAGCTAGGAGGTATGTGAAGTTGTGGTAGACAAGTTGAAAAAGAAAAAAAAAAACTTTCTAATAAAGTACTGTTTCCCGGTGACATCTTGTTATTCCAGTAAAAGACAGAATCCTTAAGTTTGACACCATTTTCCTCCCTGGGAAATTAGAAATAATACATCAAAACTAGGCTTTGTTGTCATATACTTGAGGATGGTAAAAAAGAGACGAAATGGTTACATCTTTTCTTCTTTGTGAACCAGCATTTCCGTTGATTTTCCCCATGAGGACCATTGAATTCTGAGTTCTGTAGAAAACCAGTCTAGAAGCAGTACCCTCATACTCATCAATGGCAAGAAGGTCATTGTAGAATTTTGCTCATTGAACATAAAGCATGCTTTATTTGGTGAAGACATTGGATATTTTCCTCGTTGGCTGATGGGCCCATAATGAACACCATGAGGTACATGAGAAACCAGCCACACTCCTTCCATAGCTGCAGACGCCACGAAGAAGATGTTGGGTTAAAGATGGAGACAGCCTTCAGGCCTCTCCAGCATCTTTACACATCCCACCCCACACACAGCTTTATAGCCAAGTGACTCTCCAGCATGCTTCCAAGTTCCAAACATCTTTGCAGGCGTCATTTCTGAAGTGTGCGTGAAGTGTGTCAGATAAAATCCCTGACTATCCCACTTCCAGGTGCAGGGATTGTGATAATTGCTCAAAGAGGTTGCAATCAACTACCCACTCTGCTAAAGGTGGGAGGTTATAGAGTTAGACACGGTAAACCATCCAATTAGAGTTTTCACTGATAGGATCTTGTCTTGAAATGATTTGATCAAAGTTAGATTTTACTTTATAAATTATCAAAGGGCCCAGTACAGCCTTTCTCCCCCATCCACAGGAGATATGTTCTAAGACCCCCAGGAGATGACTAAAACCACAGTTATAATAGCATCGAACCCGACGAGTCTATATACTGTCGTTTCCTATACATGCCTACCTATAATAAATGTTTAACTCATAAATTAGGCACAGTAAGAGACTGAAATAAGGGTCAGTTGAATCCAAGCACAGTGATACTGGGACAGTCGTTCTGATAACTGAGAGGGCTCCTGAGTGACTGGCAAGTGAGGAGTGTACACACCAGAGAAAGAGGTGACTCACGTCCTGGGCAGGACACAGGAGGATGGCAAAAGATTGTGTCATACTACTAAAAATGACACCCAATTTAAAACTTATGAATTGTTTATTTCTGGACTTTTCCATTTAATATTTTTGAACCATGGTTGACCATGAGTAACTGAAACCATGGAAAAGCCAAACTGTGAAACTGCAGATAAGGGGGAACTACGGTGCTTAAATCCATAGCCCAAGCTCAGAAGCAACATAATCCCCCAGGGATAGTTTTTGGAAGCTTTTGAAAGAAATGAGTGTTCTCCTCCAAATGAAAGACCATTGAAAAAATAGTAACACTCTCACAATGATTATTATGTTGGCTCAAAATGTCCATTCTTAGAAATGATGACCAATTGAATTTTGGGAACAGTGGGTGATTCAACACCACATAAATCCCCGTTAATTTTCTAATTTTTCATTTTCAAGATGAAATGAATAAATTTGATTGAAAAAAAATCAGGAATTCTTCAAACAATAGCCACATTCAGTTAAAAAAAAACACAACAAAAAACTAGAAACTATATGCTCAATTGCTTTGATCTTTCAATGATCCATGTTTGCCTTTTTATTATTGTAACTGAGGTTTCTCCATGGCATATGCATCTGGTTAGTTACAATGACTATTTTCACAGCGATCATGTGAAGGAGCGTGGCCTGTATCCATGAGGCAGGGTGGAGAGGCAGTGTATTTTCAGGGTGTCAGAAGTGTATCACATTGATGACCCCCTTCATGTTGTGTTTGTGGGAGCTACATGTAGCATTTTCTTGCATTTTCTACTGTCATCACCTGGCAGAATGAATGGGGGTGGGGGCAAAGGGGGGGCATTATTTTACAGGAAGAACTGCTAGCCAGAGGGAAATAAAACCAACCAACATGTGACTGACACAGCGCTCTACCGAGATCGCCCTCCCCAGTCGTTCTCTGGGTTCTCTATTTGGTCTTTGCATCTACCGGTAACCTTTCCGGTGGCTTCTCTGTCTGTTGTCAGCCTATTGGACTTGGAGATTCTGTCTGCGCTCCCTCTGAGATACAGACTCCACCAGACATTAGAGCTTCCACTGCGTTCATCAAAATCACACACCACCGTAAGTGTGGGTCTAGATCACATATGTCCAATGGGGGCAACAGTGTGTGTGCTGAAGGGAATGAACATTGATGGAGGGAGTTAGTGGGTAAAACACATGTTTGATATCACAGTGACTTGTAGCCCTCCAAACTTCACTCCTACCTGGCAAAATCTTATTTCTTAGCATTTTATGTCTTCCACTAGAAAGAATTTAAATTTAATTTAGATTTCTTCCCTGACTCAAGGAAATGATGACAACAATAAAAACTCATATATTTGTAGAAATTTTTAATTTAGGAAAGTAGGGAGTTGACAGTATGTTCATCCTGCAAGATGTGTGCTATAGCAAATTCTAACTTCAAAATTCAACCAAAAGCTTGATATTAGTCTATAATTTCAAGCATATCTTATTGTTGAGCTCGAACTATATAAGGATGATTAGTTCTTCTTTGGTAATTTTTTTTAAGACGGCCTGTTACTACTTTTCTTTTTTCTTACCTCGTCTGAATTTTCAATGAGAGACAAGTAACTTTAAGAGTGAAATCCTAGGTTTTTGCTTGCATTTTTACCCTGAGTTGGTCAAATGTCACCTCAAAAATATTCAGTGGCTTCCATCTCCAGGTAGAATACAACTCAATGGCCATAAAACCAAAACCCTGCAAGATTTAGTACCAACATCTTTTCCCAAAGTTGTTTTCCTCAATTCTTCTTTATAAACTGCACTCCAACAAATAAACCTCTCACTGTTGTGCTTTACCAACCCTATTTCCCCATCACAACTCTTTTTCTCTTTCTCTCTGTCAACTCCGTGCTCAGATGCTCTTCTATGTCCCTGTAGTCAGACAGATTGTTTTTCCCTGCTCTACCAAGATATAGTTGACATGTAACATTGTGTAAGCTTAAGGTGGACAACTGGAAGCAATCTTTCCTCTCCTCTAAACTCATACAACTTGGCATCTGAACAACTCATCTGGCACTCCGCATTTTTCACTACATAGTATGGTCATTAAGTATATATTTTGGTTTCTTCTCCAAGTTAAAAGCTCTTGAAGGGCAAAACTTTGGACTGATTTCTAGGCAACTAGAACTAGGAAGCATGTTGAATAAATTCATGCATATGTCATGTCACAGTCTGTTGCTTAAAATGGTTTCCCCCAAAGTTTCAATGGCTTGAAAAAAATTGTTAATGGATCTATTAGAAAAAAGAAAAAATAAGAGCAAAATAGGCTTTGCTATTTTTGTATAGAGTCAATAATTCTGTTGCTTTATTTTAAAATATCCCAGAGAACTATTTAGAGCGTGCAAGATCCTTTCCAGCAGGAATGTTGAAAGAAAACAGGAGCTGACAGGAACCCGGGAGAGTGGAATGGCCCTTACAAAGCTAATGCTGTCTTCATATGCACCAGGTTTCATGCCAACTTCATTATATTCATTTTGCACCCTTCATCTGAACCCCAGATTTCAGGATTGGGAAACAGAACCAAGTGGAACATGAAACATAAAACAAGACCCGGCCAAAGGCAATGAGCTCTCTGGCTTCAAGTCAAAACTTGGCTGAACCACAAAGCTTCACCTGGTTTTGAGTAAAAACCACACTGAACCACCATTTTTTTATTTTTTTTTTTTCATGGTTTCGGTTTGAAAATGGAGTTTCATGCAAAGCTTGCCCTAGTTTCAGAAGAGTTCCTTGGTGGAGGATGGCAAGCTTTTAGTTAGTGTGGACTCTGCCTCATGAGCCACCCCTGTCAGTGGCCCCCATCAGCCAGGCCCCCATCAGTCACCCCCCACCCCCACCCCACCCCCCGTCAGCCAGCATGGATGTGATTCTTCTTGTTCTGCCCTCAGGAGGTCCAGATTCTGAGCAGTCTCGTGCCTGTGCTTATTAAGGTGACTGAAAATCATCAGGTGTATTAGTAAGAAATATGCGTGATGTTAAGCTTATCGTTTGCAAAAACAAAGAAAATTTTTGAAAGAAATAAACCAGAAAAAGAGCTAAGATGGTCTAAAAACATGGTCTAAAGCTCTGTGTGTAGAGACAAAGAAGAGATTTGAAGCAATTTTTAGGATAATCTGGGCGAAAATTTCACATTCATTGGAAAATTTGAAATAATAAATAAAGACATAGTGGCTACATGAGGACATGGAATGAAACCACTCAATTCTCCTTCCTTAGAAGGAGATGAAAATGCTCCTTAGAAACTAATGGAGCCCAATAAGCCAGTTGTCTTGGGTGGTGATGGCATTTGGAAATTGACTCTAATATGAAGAAAGCCCAAGCTGAGTTTTCTACGACATTATGGGGAGCCGCCATTGTTTACTTGGTAAACTAAATGAGTATATGAATTTATAAGAAGATTATAATAATAAACACATAGAAGAATGAATTATATCTCTAATCAAATATTTATTACATCAATAAATGCAGAATTTAAAAGATTAATAAGAGAAAATAAGTGGCTTGCTAAAAATAGCTTATATCTGTGTACTGCTATAAAATGAACACACAAAATTGTCCCACATTGAATGTCCCAAAAGCATGGGATTATCTGTGCAGGTCCTAGAGAGATGATATGACCGGCCCAACCCAGGCCTGGATGCCAGTAAACTGCACGTTTTTTACTTTCCCCCAATTATCTCCACCCATGGACAAGAATGTATCCTGTGCACAATCACTGTACAGCAAGGGAGACAAGCAAATGCACCAACCATTGCTACATTATGTCACAAGAGCTGGAGTGGGTATATCCCCTAAGGAGTTAAGTGCATGAATGAAAGATCCCCAGGCCTGCATCCTCACTTCGTGCATAATAGAATGCAGAACTGGAAACTGGGAGAAAGTCTCTAGGAGATGAACCTGAGGAGAAAGAGGTTCCTAATGTAAATACCATCCCACGAGCTAGGGAATCCATCCAAGCAATGGGATCAGTTTGGGATACGCTGAGTTTTTAGGGTCCCATGAGATATACAAGTAGCGCTCTCAAGGTCCCTCCGAAATTTTGATCTGGGAGTTCAGGGGTAAGTTCTGGACTGGAGAAATGGATTTGGGAGTCATGAGTGTAAAAGATCAATGAAGATCAGTGCAAAGATCAGTGACAGATGCTGGGGAAGAAGAGGATCAAAGCGATCGTCGGGGTCTTTGACGTACTGATCCTGTATGTGAAACTAGATAACTCGGGGCATGGTAACAGAACAGGTCTAGCAAGTGATGGCTGTAGCGAAGGCTGCGCTCCAACTGAAAGGAAACTGTTCCTCATCCTGCAGAACTGATTGCTGCGAAACTCCCTAAGCACTTTTTCTTTTAAGTAGAAAGTCACACCTCACTCACCCATTGGAGGGGAGGTCAGCAAATGGACCTAACATATAAACATCTCATTTTCACAAAAGACCAATCAAGGGTGATCATTCAACTTATGACAAGCTTCACAGTGGAATTCTATCAAATAGCAAACGTCTTTAGTGATGGTAACACCTGACTCGTTTTACTAATTACCAGGCAGAAATTTCATTTATCCATATTTTTAGGGAACACAAGTTTGCTGCTCATTATTTTTGTGTGCTTGCTTTTTAGGCCAAAGCATTCTACAAATTTCTTTACATAGGTAATAAGTAAGTGGATACATGGACCAGCAGATGTAATCAATTCTCACTTCCAAATGTTCTTTGGTGCAAAGCCTAGTAAAAACTTCTATTTATTTAATCACCATGTAATTAGATGTTTTTCTATAGTATATTGATGTAGAGGTAGAAATTAAATAGATATTTTCCTAGAAATATTTATTTAATATACTTTCCCTAGAAAGTATTAATTTCAGGCCCCAAGTGTCATGATTAGGCTCTCTGGTTCAATATTTTATGAATCACTTGGAAGTCGGAGCAGTGAGCAGTGAAATATCCAGTTTTTCTAGTGAAAATGAGCTTATGTAGGTGCCATATAAATGAAATAAACTACATAAAGGTCTGCATAGTGAACATAGAAATGCCACAAAAACTCAAGTGTTGGCCTATTGTTGTGTTTAGGCAAAATTCTTCTAAACTATATTTAGAAAATTATGATCTCTAAGTGATCAGTTACAGCCCTATAAAGGGTCATTAAAATTGTCCCCAAGAGTGTTCATTCAATGGAAACATCAGTCAATGCACTGCTCCACCAGGCAGGCCACAGAAATCCTTTCTGAGGAGCTGGTGAACCACACAATATGTTGTTATGCTGGTTCTGTGAAATATGTGGTGCTTGAGGTTTGGTTGTTGCAATTCATGGGCCTCATAGAAGAATAATTTCTCCCTCTACTGATCTGCTGGAGTTTACCTCCCTATCTATCATCTTTTTACTGACTTGACTGCTTCCTACCATCTGCTTGGTTATACATGTGTCTTCTTCTTTGATTCAATGAAGGCAAGATACGCACCTTTTCTTTGGCAAAGACCTCTTCATAACACGTACACCATATATAATGGATGTTGGAAGGATGTATGGATAAGAAGATGGATGGGTTGGTGGAAGGTGGGTGGATGGATGGATGGATGGATGGATGGTTGGATGGATGGATGGATGGATAGATGATGAATGATGGCTGGCTGGATAGATGGTTGGATGGATGGATGGATGGATGGATAGATGATGGATGATGGCTGGCTGGCTGGATGATGACTGGTGGATGGATGAATGACAGATGGGTGGTAGGTGGAAAGAAGTATAACAAACATTTTAAATGTGCCTGGAAAGTGATTAAAATGATCAAGACAATGGGTATTTTCTTAAGGTGAAAGAATGATTATTCTTTAAACTGTTATGATTATAGGAAGGATAAAATGAACAAAATTCCAAATGTTATCTTTCTCTGGATTCTCTTTATTAATCTATTATCCAGAAATTAATTAAGAAAAGTTAAGGAATCTCAAGTTACATGCCACATCTTTTAAGGTCAGAGTTTTGATTGGAACCTATTATGTGTTTCATAAAGTTTTCTTTGTGAAAGAAACTGATCCCACATTGTATTTCTTCGGAGCTCATGGGCATTTAGCACTATGTTAACAAGTCCATTTAAACTGCGGATACCACAGCATAGTGTATATGAGCACAGGCTTTTTTATACGTTATTTAGTTGCTCCTTGCCTCGGTTTCTTCATGTATACACCTGGGATAGATATATAATACCTTATCTTACAGGGCTATGAAGGTTGAAAGTCTAAAACCCTTAGACTACAATACAGCCAGTATTGAAATCCAGAATTACCTAACTCCTAAGACTTTTTTTTTTTTTTACTTTTTATTTTGAAATAAATAATTACAGGAATTACAGGAAAGTTGCACGAATAATACGAAGCACTTCTGTATAGTTCACCCAGATTGACCAATTGTCCATGTTTTGCTCCATGAACTCACGTTTTTCATCAGTGTGCTGCAGGGTCTGTAATAGTCTGGAAAATGGGCCCAGTAGTGGGTGCCTACCTCAGAGGGTCATAGTGAAGACCAAATGAGCTTGCAGATGTAAGAAACTAAGACAGAATTGAATAGCTGCAGCAAAACCAGAACAGGACCCCTGACCAACTTAGGAGCCCAGCATAGGGCCAAAGAGGAAGTGAGCCTTTCTATCTTCTGGGGTGAAGGGTAACAGAAGCTGGAAAGACCCACTAAAGAGGTGACCTCTGAGGTCAGTGTTTAAATACCCAGACATCCAGCATCGAAACAAAACAATGATTTCCGTGTTCCACCACCTGGTCTTCACCCAGGAAAAGGGCTGGATTTGAAAAATCTCTAAAGAATATTAACTGATTTAATTTGCAAAAGTGAGTGCTGCTGAGCCCAAAACCTAGTCCTACTGGCATTCATTGAGTAGGGGTCAGCCACGGTGCTCCCCAAACTTGTTACCACGAGGAGTAGAACATCCTTCTGCACCAACTCCTCACAAACCCCCAGCCTTGGCGTGGAGGTCAGGGTCTCCCAGTTCTTATCATGATTTGCGGACGAGAGCAGTGGCCTTTCCAAAGCATCTGTGTATTTAATTTAGCTGCACAAAGCCTGAGTCTTGTCCAAGGTCAGGAAAGCCACTTAAATACCATATGAAGCCCTCAGCAACTAGCTCCATACATAATCGAGTGTGTTCTTCAAGGAATTCTCTCAGGAGGCAAAACATCACGGCTCGCAGTTAACGTCTGCTTTCCAGGCCTTGGCGGTCGTAGAGAACATGCATGCCCACTGCAGGCAGTGGCAGACTACCAGAACAGATCTGATCCACCCCTCGTGAAAAGTTCTGTAGCACATAAAACAGCCCTGCAGAGGATCGGCTCTGCCGAGGAAGCGTGACACGAGCCTTTTGTCCTTTCAGTTCGCCTCTTGACTTATTTGTGGGACGTTATGACGAGATTGCGCTTTGCTATTTTTTTGTTTTTCTTTAACTGATAAAGCACCATAAATCCTGGACATCATCCATGAGTGCAGTCACTTATGATTTTTGCTTTTTTTTTGCACATGGCACCAGATGCAGGCCGGGCTGAGAGGCATGGTTCCGTATCCCCGGCATGCAGGAGAGTCACTGAGAGAGATCATATGGTCTCCTGGCAGAAGTACAAAGCGCCTCTCGCTGTTTGATCTACTGTCTTAAACTGAAATGCAAAATCTGATAATTGGGTCAGGCAGGAGAAGAAACTGAGCAGTAAAGTTCTTTTCATTTCCTTTTGCTATTTCTCCACGTTTCATCTGTTCTTCCTTTTTATGCCCTCTCTTTCTTCCCTCCCCCTCTCCCTTTTTTTTATTTTTACTTTTTTCGCAACCTCCGAAGGGGGCAGACCGCCGTAGGAGTAGAGTGGATTCGAAGAGGAGGTGGGCTCGTGTCTGTAAAACCTGTCAGAGGGGTCTTCGGTCACCTCTGTCCGCTCCTTGCTAGACGTACACTAGATTTTTGCTCCATTAGCAACAGTCCTGGATAACCATCTTGAGCTTAGCAAAAGCCAAAGTCAGGGCTGGGTTTACTTGTTTAGAAATATTGCTGCCTTCCCAGACTCGGGTTTGTTTAATGTAAAAGGAATTCATCGTAGGCGCTCTGGTTTAGGGCATTAAGCAGACAGACGCTTGTACTTCAAAGCGGACAAGAGATAAATGAAAGCGGAGCCTTCTCTTCAGGCAGAAGGAGAGCACTCTGTGAAAAGCCTGACTTAGCCCGCTCTGCCCAGTGGTTTCTAAACTCAGACGGAGAACTTGTCGTTCTTGATTTCACCACTCCAAGACCCATTGCAGAATTGCCTGTGTGGTTCCTGCATTAGTTTAGCAGGATGTAAAGCCCAAATATGGCTTCCTGATGGACATGAATTTAGCTCTCACTAAGGATACCAAGTTCAGAAATGACAACGCTTTCTGTCAGCATCACTTTTTAAATTCACAAAGGACAGTTACTCCCCCTTAGGTGAGTCACTAAAGTTTTCCACGAGTCAGGCCACCCGCTCATGATGATGAGTGCTTCGTGGACACCCTACCACACGGTTAGAATATTCCAGAAACTCCCTTTTCCTGAAAGACCACCTGGAGTTGGGGGTAGGGACAACTAGAAGCAAGTCACACTGCAGCTCTCCTCATGTGTACCCCCAATTTCAATACTGTCAACTGGGCTCAGAATAGAAAACATCCTGGACAGCTTTAATCCTGAACTGAATAAAGAAGTCACAGCGAGGCCACCTGGAGAGAGGGTACGATTAGGAAGGGATTCTGTCCCTGCGTGGATGTGAAGGGCAAGTCTTGCCAATGGGACAGCCACTTCCTTCCCCTGGAGCCGCTCCTCTAATGGCTCCGCGGGTCACTGCTTCCTGAGCGCCCTGTCCCAAATTTGGATTTTTTTTTTTTTTTTAAGATTTATTTTTATTGTTTTTGACAAAGAGAGAGAGAGAGAGAGAGAGAGAGAGAGAGAGATACAGAGACAGAGAGCAGGGGGAGGGCCCAGAACAGTCTCCACAGTTGCACATCATTGGTTTTTCCACATAGTTTCATTCCACAGGTGGGCGCAGGGCTGCACAGGGCAGGAACTGGGCCGGGGTCTCACCCCGGTGAGAACTGAACGGGGGACACTCCCCAGTTCAGCATATGGGTCCACACGGGCCGGGGCCAGGATTTGATCCTCTATCCCCGGGGCTGCAAAGTGAGCGCCTAACCCACTGAGCCATCCCAGCTTCCCCCAAATTTGGATTCTTTAGGGCTGTGCCAAAGGACCCTGTTAATGGGGCCCACACTTCCTAAAGTTTCCCAGCATCCCTCGCAGTTTCCCCATGCTTCCTGCCAGGCCAAGGGATACTCTGGAAGAACCACCAGGCCAAAGCAACAAGCCAGTCTGAGGGCCCTGCAGAGAGCTTAGAACCAAATCACGAATCCAGACCGAGGCAGACAAAGCAGGGGACACAGTCCTGGAGCTAAGTGACCCAACAGCCTGCCTCCTGAGAGCCTTCTGGAGCCCAGGGAGGGAGCAGGAGCTAGAGTGCAGGGCGGGGATGGGAAATCGCAGCCCAGAAATGCCAAGCAGTATTTTCCTGGACCTCCGGGTGCTGGAGAGAGAAGAGAGCCACTGATTTGTGTGGCGCGCTCAGCACCAGTAGCTCCTGCGTGTAGGACGCACCAAAGTGGATGTTTGACTTACAATGGAAGGGACTGTTTTCCGGAAGCAGGTGATCATGCAACAAGTGAGTTGCCATGCTCTGTGATGGAGGCCACCTCGGAGCAACTGCCTGCTGCCCGAAGCATGGTTCTGTCAGTGTTCAAGTTGCAGCCCTTCAATCAGATATTTAGGGCCCTGCTGGGGGAGAGGGGTCCCAGAGGATCCCTGTACCAGCATTAATTAGTCACCCTAGCTGTTAGACTCATCTTACTTAATGTGACTGTGTCCCTTCTCGCCAGGAAATTAGGCTTTTTCAATGTTTGACCAGGAATGACTCTTGCACATTTTGTACACACCTGCTAAAGGGCTGATTTGCCACAACATGGGGTCCCGGTGTTCAGGGGCTTTCGGGTGGAGTTCAGCCTCCTCCACCTATGCCGATGCCATTGAATGACTGACAGGCTGCAAGGCTCACAGCGCAGAGGCTGATGAGGGTGACCCACCAATTTTTCCTTCAGTTCCTTCCAAAGCTCAGTGGGAAGACAAAGCACTATTAAAAACATGTGGTAGATTTGTGTTAGTTACCTCCCTAAGATTTTTGTCCATTATTGAAGAAATTAGATAAAGTTCTAGAAGTTTTTATTTTTAATGCATCCTTACTCTTGACCTCCTGTCTGATCGTTTTCCCACCTTATCCAGCATGTTTTAGTGATGAGAATGATTGACCATAATTGTAGTTTCCTGGTTGGCACTTTCATTACCAAGAAAAGTGAGAATCAAAAACTCTTCAGTCTTGGGGAAGCCGGGGTGGCTCAGTGGGTTAAGCGCTCACTTTGCAGCGCTGGGGACCGGGGATCGAATCCCGGCCCCGGCCCGTGCGGAACCATATGCAGAACCAGTTCAGTTCTCTCTCTGTCTCTGTATCTCTCTCTCTCTCTCTCTCTATCAAAAATAAATAAATAAAAATATATATTAAAAAAAACAAAAACTCTTCAGTCGAAATTAAGTTAGAAACATTACCACTATTCTTATATGGGGTATGTAACTTTAATAGCAATTTCAGCAGCAAAAGCAAAAACAAATGAACAGGCAAATGACATTAATTTCCAGTTGCAGCAAACCCATAATTGGATCAATTGCCTGTTCCTTGGGGAAAAATAGTCACTGATTGGGGGCTGAAGCCCTATGTGGACATGGGGAGAGGGTGACACACATGCAATGCTGCGTGCACACTGAAAGCTGGGGGGAGTGGGCCCCCCCAGGGCTTCCTCTGGACAGCAGAGGGCTTAGACCGAAGCCTCCACTCCTCCACTCCTTGGTAGGTGGCTTCCGGCAAGTTGTTTGACTCTTTGGGGCTTGATTTTCACATCTGCTGACAGGGAATAATAAAAGTACCCACCTCGCAGGGTTGCAAGGATAAAATAAGCTGGTCCATAAATGCACTTAAAATGGTGCCAAGGACTTGGTAAACGCTTTAGAACTATTAGCTGATTATTATTACTATTATTTATAATCCACAATATAACGAGAATAGGACTATCTTTGGGTTTAGGAGATGCAAATCCAAGTTGAATCTCTCTTACTTTCTTGTTGCATCAGCTTGGGCAAATTACCCTGCAAGCCCTGTTTTCCTTATCTGAAAAGCCCACCTCTGTCTGATTTGCATAAAAACCTGTGGACGAAATTGAGTAAGAAATAGGGAAGCACTTTGTAACTGAATGTGAGTCTTCAGAGCTTGCCTTTTTCCAGAGGGCGTCAGAATTGCCGTGGGGGGCACAGGGCCAGCAGGGCGCTCTGGGGTGTGGCCAGCCAGCCCCCCGCATGGGTGTGTGGAGGAGGGCATGCTCGCTTCCTGCACAGCTTTCCTGAACTGTCACCCGCAGGTGTCTCCAGGGGTGACCTCTGGGACCAGGTCAGAGAGTGGCTCGGAGCAAGGCAGATGCTTGCTCTGGAGATGCCCTAGATGTCACGGAAGAGACCCAGCCCCTCAGAGCCCCCGCCCTGTACGCATGTGCCGTCTGTAGTTTTTCATGTGCACAGCCCTGTCACTGGTGAGTCTGACCACCAGGAATTCTTGGGAGGACACGGGGCTCCACGGAAAGTAAACAAGGACATGTAGTTCTTTATACAAATATTCTGCAAGAACACTCCAAACATCCTCCCGCCTTCCCCATGGATGGGGGTGGAAGGGCTTTTTCCCTTTTCTCTTAATAGAAATTTATTTCCTTTGGCTCTTTTCTCTTAATGTCTTGTTTCCTTGAAAGAGGTGTCTATATTAAAAACAAACAAACAAACAAACAAAGGATCTGGCCCCACACAGTGGACAAAGAGACTGAACCAGAGACAGCAAGACCGTCAGAAGCACATAAAAAACACTGCCGATGATTTTTATTTTTGTTTCCTCAGTGATCAGTTACAGCTTTCTGAAAATTGGGAGATGAAGTGTGAAATATAGGTGAACTCTGGAATATCTACTCAGATCTGTGTGCAGATATGTATTTGCATGCGTGAAGGAGTATGTGTGCATGTGTGAGCACATAAATGTGTGTGCAAGTGTGGGGGTACATGTAAGGAGTGTACGTGTGTGCATGAAAATATATGTGGGTGTTGCATGTGCACAGAAGTGTGTGAGTACATGTGCGTGAGCATGTATGAGCATGCATGTAGGTGAGAGGCTGTGCGGATGGATGCGGACATGCACAATATATGGGTACAAGTGTATGTACAAGTGCACGAGCGCTCTGCGTGTTGGAGCTGTGCTAGCTGCCTGTCACACCCTCAGAGGAAGCCGGAAGTGATTTTAGACCTTCTGCAATGAGTTCGTGACGAGGAACCTGAGGCCTGTGGAGGGACATACCCCACCTCCTCACAGGCCTGATCTGTGGCAGGTGCTGGATCAGCACGCAGATGTCCTCTCCTGCGTCCCGTTCCATCCTGTTCGCTTTTCTTTCTCTTTGCTGACCTCTGGGAGACCAGCCCCCCGCCTCCCCCAGGTGCTTCTTGCAGCCTTGCTGTGAGGGGCATGCAGGCAGGTCCAGAGAGGCGTCTGTGGTCCCAGTTAGCACGACCAGGCCCTGCGTGCCGTGAACGCACACAGCCTCCCTGCACACACAGGCCGCACGGCCCGACAGCGACCGCTGCCCAGCGGCTCTCGCCGGAGCCCCTGGTCCCAGGCCAGCTGGTTGCCTTGATCAGTTCTTCCCTGGGTCGCCCCCTCAAGTGCTCAGCACAGGTCCTCTACACACACCAGGCCCTATCTCGTCGGCCCTGGGAGTGCAGGGGCAGGACCCGGAATGAATACATGGCAGTCCCCCTCTTCCAGCCACACAAGTAAGCGCTGCTTGATGGAAACGGAAGAAAGCAGGCTTCCAGCATCCAGAGACGGGATGGCTCGGGAGCGCCGGGCTCGGTGCCCATCACGCAGGCCCCACGAGTCTCCCAAAGGCTCCTCCGACTGCGGAATCTGCTCTGCAAGTCCCCTGTGGGCTCTGCACCTCCCTGTTCTGTTATCCAGGACAGAAGCAGCCCTGCTGAATGGCCACCCCTTGTGTGGCCTTCAGCTCCGTCTTGCTCTAACACTGCCTGGGCTGGGCTGGAGCTGGAGCAGCATGCCCACCGTCAGAGGCTGTCCTCGTTGCCAGTGCTCCCCCACTTCGGGCCTTTCCTCCCGCCTCTCCCCATGGTCGCGGGGCCGGACCGGAGCCAGTGGAGCCATGGATATTTCACAGTGCGCAGGGCCTTAGAGACCACCGGAAGGTCACCAGCTCGGGTGTTTGGGGACACTGAGGCTACATGAAGTGCTAATGCTGAGCCAGCCTGTGGCCAAGCTGCCACAGGAGCTGCACTCCTTTCTGGAATTTTCGTCCTCATTTAGCAACTCCCCGAGTCTTACACCAACACCTCCTCCCTGGTGCTTTGAAAGGCCACTGCTGTCCTGGGGAACGCTCCTCGGTGCCGGGTGGGAGGGTGGCTTCCCTGCAGGTGCTCAGTGAGCATTCCTTCCTTGCTTCCTACGGGGCCAAGTGCCCAAGATATAAACACCATCGCAACATGGCCCTGCTGCCGGAGGGACCACCGCCTAACCTGTGAGCATCAAGTGCTCTGTAACTGAAGCGCTTGACCTTGGTTGCATGTTAGATTCACCTCGGGAGCTTTTCAAAGATATTGAGAGCGATGTGCTGGTGTCACCACGAGTGTTTTATTCCTTTTCTCTGGTGCCTGTGGCTGTTAGGGGACAATAGGGCTGGCACAGGTTTTGACTAGCAAAGTACAAGAACCTATATGCAAATTTTATCCCCACAGCATGACTCTCTAAGGTGGTCAGGAAAGTGACAACTGTGGGTCAACTTACTCATTTGCTTCCCAGAAGAAATTCCATGTTCACCACGGTGTTAATCACACTTTGCACAATGGTTGTGAGAAGGTGCATGTCTGTGACTAAGGACATAGAAAGTTACATGCTACACAATTCTAGATTTGGGCTGTATGGGTCAAAATCCTTTGGTTTAATTGTTTGAACTGAAGTATAATCTCAAAATGCCAGAGTAGCGTAGTAAATAAACACACCAACAAACAACAACAATAGCATCAATAGTTCAGAGAGCTCCACTATTAGTAGTTAAAGAAATAGGAAAAAACCTACCTGATTATTGCAAATTTCTGTAAGTCATTTCTCTACTTGCCAAGAGCATCAAAAGGAAAGAGTTCAAGTATCACTGAAAGCAAAGAAAGAGATTTCTTTTGGTCAAACGGAACGTTCTGCTTTGAGTCCTAAGCAAGCCTCAATTGAGCGGTTCTGATAACCCCAATCGATGTAAAAAGGAAACTCACAAATCTAAGTCATTTTTTCATTATCAAGTCCAAAGTAGGTATCTCTGATCACATTTGGTGACCCAGGTTCTTTCCACCTTGTAGCTTTGCAAGTTTACACAGGCCGAATATTGGCACAGACAGACATTCTGCCCAGCACCCCTCGGAGGAAGCCACACAGTCCACTGTCTACTGCTAGCCAGAATCCAGCGTACCCTCAGCCTGGTGACTCTAGGCGACCCATAAAGAGCTAAAGATTTCTGGGATAAGAAAGCCCACATCTGTAAACACAATCGCAGGGCCACGGGAGGCGGGCTCCATTCCGGAGCCATCTGAAAGCATGACTGCTCTGCTTGAGTGTGTGGCTAGCTAAATGACCCGAAGTTCTTCAGTCCATTACGCTGTTACCTCTAAATAACAGGAGATGGATGAAGGGAAAACCCAGGCCAAACCCCAAACGAGGCCTCCTTTTCTCACCACCCATGGGCTGGGGCCATGTTCCAGACACACTGCCTCTCAGAAGAGGCACACAGACATAGCCCAGAACCTCGTGGGTCCTTCAGAAGGACCAGAAGCTTCCTTTGCACCCTTCCCTCACCATTGCTGTTATACTCTAGCTCAGGAAGCATTGATTTTCTAAAGACAAGTGAGCTCCCGGCTCACTCCAGCTGCCGACCCTGTGTGCTTCACAGTTCACAAGCCACCCTGGCTCCCAGCTTCCTCTCCCAAACATTTAGATTTCCTGCTTGTTTATCCCTAATTTTCCAAGATGTTGTGTGAAGTTTTAAAATTGATGATTATCACACTTACTGCCCCATAATGCTGGCTAATATTAGCAAACACTCATAACACCTGCATCGGCCAAATCAGTAGTTTTCTCCCCGGTTGGCACCTAGATGCTGGGAAGCAATCTGGGTCAGAGGTCAGGGCAAGCATCATGCCAACATCACCAAGCTCAGCGGTGTGGCAGCTGGCTTTTTTCTGCTGCCACCTTTCCTTGGTGTCTATTTAGAGAGGATGCTATCATTTCAAACAAGAACAATACGGGTGCCTGTCTGGTGGCACACACTGTGATCTGTAAGCTGCCGCCCTGCCACGTGGAGAACATTATTTTTAAGCTCACTTTTCACAGCAAGTCTGGTGGGCAAACTCAAAGTTTTGAGGGCAGAGATATAGAACGTAGTCATACATCCTGCATGTGACCGGGTAGATGGGCGAGAATAAAGAGAAGGAATAAGGGGGAGTGGGTCAAAGCTTTAGCAACTCAATCCACCTTGCTAAGTGTCCAGGGTCCTTGGACCCACAACCCATGAGAGAGGGGGTCAGACATCCTGGCATGACAACACACAAACTCACAAAACTGTGTCTAGTGTGTGGCATAAAAACAGCACTCATTGTCGGCAATTCAGGGACAAATGGAACCGGTTGAGCACCTGATATTATGTGGACAGATGGCTCAGTAACTGTGCTTTCACTTTGTGGCTGTATCTTTGTGAAAGTGGAGACATAAAAGTGGCCTTTCTAGGACCCACATGCTTGAGATGGCGTCGTTATGACGTCAACAAAACTGACACTTTTGCTGTTTGCTGATATGATGGTATGCGCTCGTTACTTTCCCCCAGTCGCTCTTTCAAATGAGAAACTTTTTTGACTTAGTTTTAGGAAAATGCTGCTGGTGGAAACCATCCTAACTCAAAACTGTCCCTGTCTGCGTGGGTTGTAGCACAAAATACCACGAATGTCCCTTCAGTGAACCCAGCTACCCAACTGCCTGTCTTTCGTCGTGAGAGAGCCTTCCCATCACAGTCCTGTTCTTGCTCATGTCAGGGCTTAAATCTGCGTCCGGACCCACACCCCTGCCCACCCTCCAGAAAAAGCAAGAAATAAAAAACACCTCTTTTGCTGAGGTTCGTTTCAGAAACACAGAATTTATTTTGGCTATGAGTTGACTTAGTTTTTATACTTTTGTTTGCATGTGTGTGAGGAAGAAAATATGGTATTTGAACAACAACAACAAAAATGAGCCGAACTCCTCTTGACAGCTAACCTGGTTGGAGTACAGTTGACTTCTTGTTTATTCCGGAAAAGCAACTCAACGTTCCCAGTAGCTCCTTAATGCAATTACTTGATTAGAGAAAGGCATTTCATTTCCTAACCACTACAGGACTAAGCAATATAGCTGTCAATAATTTTTCAACCGAGCTTCAGGCATGGTGGTCACCATCCAACCACAGTTTTATACGCTCATTAGCGCATTTCCATCGATGCTTAGAAATTCAGCTCCATAGGGCCCGGAAGTCTGTAGGGATTCTGCTGCTAGGACAGTGACCTTCTCCTTCATCTGTTTCCAGGTTGTTATTTTGTTGCAATTTGCTTCCACCCTCCATTTAAGTCAAATCAGCTTACATTCAGTATGCCTACCCTGCCAGCTGCCTTCGGAGTCTGAGTGATTAGCCTGAGAAAGAGCCCACCCTCTTTGCTGTACTTGCCCAGCCTTTCTGAGTAAATGAGGCTTACACTATATTGTTCTCTGGTGATGAAAATAGTCTCTCCCGTTTAGTGAGCACTTACCATATGCCAGCTATTGTGCTCCACGCCCGTTCAAATGGTCTCATCTTACCCCACAGGCCCTTACCCCACTTTAGGAAGTGTAGAAATCAACTGAAGGGCGTGACTTCCAAGCCTCTCTCTGCCCCACAAGCAAGGTGGGTTTGCAAGGGTCTGGGTGGGCACTCAGTGACTCATAGTTTAACAGTAATGGAGGGATTTCTGACACCAGTGAGCTGTGAAGACTGCATGTTGCAAGACACTGCCCTAGGAAGTGCCTACAACTATCATTCCCACTTGATAAATAAAAAGCTGAGGCTTGAAGAGAGTAGAAAACTTGTCCACACTTAGCCGGGATTCAAGCCAGCCTGTTTTATGCCAACTCCAAGAAGCCCTGACTCTCACTTATTATACAAAGACTGATACGGATTTTCCTGCCAAGGGATAATGTCAGAGTCAGGGCAACGAAAGCCAGCTGGCATAGCCAACAGTCCCCAAGCTCCAGGGTCTTCATCCACCCATGGCTTTTCTTCCTCGGTCTCTGTCTCTGTTCCTGTCTCTCTTTCTCACAAAGGCCAATGTTTCAAGAGTAATTGACCTGCAAAGATCTCCTCCAGGCAGAGATTTGGGGGCCCATACCTCTTCCACCTTGTAGTTGTGCCATCTGGAAGACAAGACCCAATGTCATCACCGTGGGGAGGGAGAGGGCTGGATAGTCACATTGGACTCTGTTGGGTCCCAACCTGGAAGGGGTTAGATCACTTCTACCTACTCCGCATTGGCCATACTTCAGCCCGTGGGCCTCAGTGTGACTGTGAGGGAGGCCAAGGAGAAGGTAGGGTCATGTGAACATTTAGTGAACACTCACTTGAGAGATCCAGGACTCGCCAAATGCTCCTGAGGTTCCCAGGTTTCATCAGCCACTGGGATTGGAACCTCATGTCTTCATTCTTCTGCTTTCTGCTCTTTTGTCTCCTGCCTTTCAGACTCACCCCAGTTTCCTGCAATGGAACTGTCAGTGAAGCACCCCAACACAGGTGTAAAAGCCATCTCTCTTAGCTCCAGCTGCCATCACAAAATATCACAGACAGTGTGTGTGTGTGTGGGGGGGGGGGCACTTACACAACAGATATGTACTTCTCACTGTTCTGGAGGTGGATGTTCCAGATACAGGTGTCTGTATGGTTGGGTTCTCATAAGTACCATCTTCCCGCCTGGCAGCTAGCTGCCTTCTTGCTGTGTCTTCTCCAGGCTTTTCTCAAAAGGGTGCTCATCCCATCCATCATAAGGACCCCACCCTCATGAATTTATGCAAACGTGTTTACCTCCCCAATGCCCCCACTTCCTAAGACTGTCACATTGGAGGTTTGGGTTTCAACATATGAACATGGAAGAGACACAGACATTGACTCTATAACAGCATACCAGAAGGGATCCTCTAAAAGTGATACTTTCCCTTATCTTTCATCCTCCTACCTCAGTCAAAGACAGCTCTTTAATTCAGACCTAAAAGTGTTAACTTAAATCTTAGGAAAACTACCTCTACTAAATTATAGCCAAATATGTAAAGCTCAAATATTGAGCTCAAATAGCTCAATATTTTGAGCTATTCTATAGCTCAAAATATTGCCACTTAAGTGATGTGTTTGAAGAAAGGACTTGAATGAGCCAATAGGCAATAACTTAATGACACTGAAGAACTTACCATTTGGTTTAGATTTGGGTCCATAAGAGCAAGATTCATAACTAATGGTCAATACTTGGATGAAAATTTTAATAAAATTATTTCTGAAATATCAATGCCATCTTTTTTTTTTTTTTGCCAAAAAAAAATCTCGCAATTATATAAACTTGACTTCTTGCTCTCCAGGTTTTTGCTTACTGAATTTTTTCTTCAATTTCTTTTCTTCCTTCATTCAAGGGGCAAGAAGCCTTACTTGATACCCTCTTCTTAACAGAATTAATTTCTTCTTTTCTCTGTGTTGTTTCCCCACTGGGTTTATGTTGCCATTAAATCAAATCACCTTTTAGACCATACTCTAGTGAGTTGTGGATTCATTTCACCTACAAACCAATAAACGTATTTCATTCGGTTCTCTTGTACTCCATCAGTTAGAATTTGCATTCAGAGACCAGAAGAAAGTAGTACTTTAATTAAGACAAAAGTTTCTTTCATGTGGTGATTCCAGAAGTAAGCAGTCCAAGGCTGAAACAGCCCCACCATGTCATCAGAATCTAGACTTCTTGTCTCTCTCTCTTCCCCGTTACCCTCAATTAACACTGCTTTCATTCTTGAGGTTGCCTCATAATCCACAATGGCTACCAGAGCTCCAGACATCATGTCCACATTCCAGTCAGAGGGAAAGGGAGAAGGACAAAAGGACCCTTTCAAGAACTTTCCTGGACATCCCATCTAGAATGTCAGAAAGTATTCACATGACTGTCGAGCCATAAGAAAAAAATGGGAGATGGCATCTTTTACATAAACACATTGCTGTTCTCAAAAAATTGGAACTCTGGTTCTAAGAAAGAAGGGGAGAGTGGACATAGATCGTGTACAAGGCCCTCATCAAAAGTTGTTGGGTTGAATTCAAATCAACTGAACAGCATAATGATGCTATGAAGTTTACCTGTTTTAAGCTGCGAAACAGAGGTTTCTCAACTGAGACATGTTTGCTTTAACTCTGCCTCAAGGCAATGTGTTGTGCCTTTCAGAGTTTTTAAAATGAAAATAGCAATAGCCTTAGACTTTACTTGGAAAGACAGCTGGGTTAGAGTGGGAAGATCACCCGCTCTTGAGTTGAGAAATTTAGGACTGAAGGCCAGGTTGCTCCATCCCAGCCCATGTGATTCGGCTCCATTACACGACTACATGAGCCTCTCATCTGAAGAATGGAGATCAGAAAGACCTGCCTCGGGGTGTTAGGATGTGATTAATGAGGGACCAACGTGGTGGTGGAAGGTATGTGAAATGCCAGAGCCTAGGATGCCTGGTACACAGGAACTCTGATGGATGTGAGTGAGAATAAAGACCTCCTTGATGGAGAGCCTCATATACATTATTCATCTTTGTGCCCCCAGGGCCAGGCTCAATACTTGCCAGAAGGGACATGACCAATAAACATTAGCTATTGGTTGGCTAAACAAAACTGGGTGATGACAACATTGTGATGCACTATCCTTATTTCGTGTAGGGTGGTGACCAGGTAAAACCCTCAGGGTAAGCCTTACCGGCCTCTCTTCATCCACATGACTCTTGTGTCCACTGGTGGTGCTGTTCTTGGCCTTGACCTCAATTAACGAGCATGCTGAAGGGAAGCCAACCTGGCCAGCAAAGTTCTCTATTCTCATCCCACTGGTAGCTTACACTTTCAAAATGCCACCCTAACCCATCCCGGGTCAAAGCAGTCCGCCCAGATCATTGGCATGAAGATTAACTCTCTGTTTTTATCATGGAAAATTGTGTTTATTACAAATCTATGTACAACACACACTATTTGCTTTATAGAAACTCATTTTGCAGTTCAGCAATTAGGAAGTGTGTATTCGAGAAGTCAGGGGTTAGGGTTCTTAAATCTTGCCATTAGTACCCCCCCCCCAGTGAACCCCCAAAGTGGGCTAATGGGAATATTCAAACTAAGGTTTCAGTGTGTCCTTTGGTTCATTTGTTCCTCTACTTTCAGGTAAAACATAACTAAAACTTCACTAGCACCTGTTCATTCCTGTCTATCACATCTCCAAACTAGCCCCGTGTAGTTGCTTGAAGGGTGGGGCACGGAAGTAATGTACAAATTAATGAACATCTATAGGCAAGAAATTCTGTGCATTCCTTTGCATCTACACCTTATAAATGATAAGGATTTCTACTTCCAGAAAATATAGTTTTAGCATATTCACTTGTATTTATATAAATAATAAAGTTTAAGGTTATTTGGTCATTCATGTGAGGGTGTGCAGGTGGGGGGTGTCTTTTTAGCCTACAAGCCGCCCTATCTAGAGCCCTAGAAAAAGTCAACAATTTGAGCAGCAGTTTGGCAAATAGATGCCTGTTTATATGGGACACATGTATATTATGTCAACATAGCTGACAGTGCTGATGGCCCAAAGAATCTGAAACTTCATCCTTCAATGTTTATTCAACTAATATTTATTAAGTCCTGCTATGAGCAAAAGACTATGTTAGGTGCTACCATGATACACAAAATTCAGCCTCTGTAGTCAAAAATCTTATCATCGATTTGGTGGAATGACACATAAAATAAGGGAGTATGGTAATTGGGGCTCAGATATATTGTCGTGTGTGGTCAGAAGAGGGAGAGAACATGAGGTCAAGGATGACCCTGGAGGGATGTCACGATAGCTCAACAACAGTTTGAGTGCTTGCCTTGTACGTGCCAGGTCCCGGGTTCCATTTCTAACCACCGACTGTGCACACCCATATGCTGAAACATGGTGCAACTGGTAATTACTGATCCGAGCGGCCAAGGTTCTTGCCTCCCATGCGGGAGACCCCAGTTCGGTCCCTGCCCTGCACAGCCCCACATCCACCTGTGTGGAATGAGTCCATGTCGCAACTAATGATGTACAACTATGGAGACGGCTCTGGGCCCTCCCCCTTGGGTCTGTCTCTCTCCCTCCTTGGAAAAGGTGCCCTTTGCGCTGGTCTCTAGATAGGCTGACCAGACATCCTGCTTTACACAGGACAGACAACAATGGTACTGACCTGTTTCAGATGAGACGTCTGGGCAGCCTGTCTCTAGAGGGTGAGCCAGCATGGCTGAGGGGCGAGAAGTTGCTGACTGCAGACCAGGGGCCGACCTCGTGTGGCGCACGTGGGTAATTCAGAGGTAGAGGGCTAGCCTCGTCCCTGGAGCTCAGGACTTGTGTGAGGTCCATGTTGTGGAGTCCCGTGGGGCTCACCAGTCCCTTTGTGATGAATGAGGGTCTGGAGACAGTTGGGATGTCACAGCCCAAACCCATTGATGACTGCCAGTCCATGTCTGCATGCCACCAGACAGCCCTGACCAGGGGCCTCTGGGACACTCCGCTGCAGAGCTGGGCCCTTTGATAAATAAGCCTCTGCTCTCGGTGGTCACTTCTCATGTGGCTTTGTGTACCACGTATTCCTTTCTGACATGAGATCCCCCTATAAGCTTTTTACCCGTAGCATATTAACCAAGTCTCACTATGGAAAAATGCAAAGCCTGACTCTAATTTTCAGAAAATCACCAAAAAGGGATGACTCTGGGGAATGTGATGACTAAACTGGGCCTGAAAAAAGACAGGGCAGACACGTGCGAGGGAGGGTGTTCCCAGCAGCTCGACAGGCACGGACAAGGGGCAACGAGGGGTTGCTATGTGTGATTGGGACTATCATCAAGTCCACTGGGTTGGAAGGACATGGTTCCATGTTGGGGAAAGAGCAGAGAAAAGGCTAAAAGCATGAGTGTAAGGGTCAGAGCACCATAAAACATTTTTGAAGCGAGAAATGTCCCAGTGATGTAATTTCTTTGGGAAGATTAGCCTGGAGAACTTGTGAGACATAAAGACATTGGAGAATGGGGAAAGGTTGGGGTTAGGGAGACCCATTCCTAAGGGGGATTCACGAGGGACTGCATGGAGGTGGTGGCAGGGCAAACTGAGAAGTGACACATCTCACTAGATCCGGTGACGGGAGAACTGACAGAGTTGGGCACCCCACCTAGATGGGAAAGCCATGTCTATAATTACATGGACAGCTGAGAGAACAAGGTGCTAGCTGAAAACCAGAAACTCCAAAAGAGAAGATTATTGGGGCAAAGAAGTCGATGAGTTTCTTTTGGGCTATTTTGAGATCCAAAGCTCATCAAAAGGTGAGGTGTCTAACCAGCAAATGGAAATGGGACTAGAGTTTAAGAAGCCAGGTCTAGAGAGAATTTTTGCTAGCCACACTTTAGATATTGTAGTTGAAGCCCAGGAAATACTCAAGTTCTACACAAGAGTGTACATAGAGAACAGGAAGCCTTAAAGAATGTTTCATCGGGGAATCAGAGCAAAGAAGGTGGAAAGAAATGTCAAATAAGTGAAGAAGAGACTCAGACTGCTACAGGGTCAAGGGTATAGCACGGCTAGAGCACCTCTCAGGAGGGTGTGGGGAAGGGTGTTGTTGCAGAGAACTCGAAAAGGAAGAATTGAATCAGCTACTGTTGACACTGGTGACATTTGAAAAAGCAATTTCAGGAGATCAGTGGGAGTAAAACGCAGGCTGCTGGGCTGGAAAGTTAGAGGATGGTGAGAATGTGGAGGTGGAAAGTGGGGGCACTCTTGTGGGGTATCGGACAGATAAATGGAGTAAAGAAAATGTGCTCTCAAAGGAGGTAGGCAGCAAGGTCAAGCAAAGGGGGATTCCATACCCACCAGACAAGTCTGAGCATGTTATTAATCACAGAGAAATGGACCTGCACGTGTCCATGAGGTTGTAGAATTACTTTACTCTTGAAAAAGAAAAACTCTAGAATGCTCACATATGTTTTGTAATTATGATATTTTAGTCCACCTTGAAACAACTATAGATTATACATATATTATAACTAATGTGCGAAAGTGATCAATAAGTGCTGATCAATCTATTACTGGCACAGAGAAGATACTCAACAAATATTTTTTGGCATAGTGACATGCTCAACCTTGGTGAAATGATTAATTTAACTGTACTCATTATTCATCTTAGGTACCCCAAAGGTAATCAAGAAAATGCCAGTGGAACCAACAGATTACACTCAAATATAATGCATCCTTTGCCAAGCTTCTTTTTTTTTTTTTTTTTTTTT